>PVJA010004314.1:16299-87205 GCA_004027025.1 Myocastor coypus
AAAAAAAAAAAAAGAAAGAAAAGAAAAGAAACATTTATTCCTCCTGCTTGTAACACTACTTTTTTTTTCCCCTTTAAAACTTGACATCTTAGTTGGGCGTGGTGGCTCACGCCTGTAATCCCAGCACTCCGGAGGCTGAGGCAGGAGGATTGGTGCGAGTTCAAGACCAGCCTGGGCTACAAAAGTGAGCTCAAGGCCAGGCTCAACTGCATAGCGAGACCCTGTCTCAAAAAGACAAAAAAAAAAAAAAATACTTGACATCTTTCATTCTCCTCTTCCCTTAAGAATCTACATAGAAATGTAGTGGTGCACCTTGACAGAAATCGAACTGACTCAGTGTGTGCTCCACAGAGTTTAATGAAAGGAACTCCCAAGCCTTTATCCCTGCATGTAATGAATCATCTAAGCCTTGAAACCCACTCATTCTTCTACCATCCCATTTATCTGTCTATTCCCGCACCAATGATCCAACTACTGTCTACCTTTTTCTTATGAAGAGCTCCAGGAGATCAATGATGAAATAACATAAGACATTAACTAATTATATATAATAAAACTATAATATGGACCAAAAGGAAATGGACAAAGTGTGTCTCTGAGCATCCTTTTGAGGATTAGATGATGCTGGATTTATGAATAGAGTCTGTCCAGGAGATACTTATTTAGAGAAAATAAAAGAGCTTTAAGGATGAAGGCATGACCCAGAAGCTCTTTGGAACTGATCTGGCCAAAAGAAGTAAGTGTAAGTCTTCAAAATAGGAGGTGGTAGCTAATCAAGGAGAACAAACAGCAACCAAATAAGACAGAGTCAAAACAGCTCTTTTTTCCAAAATAAGCAAATATTTTCTACTTTTATTTATTTTTTTCCCATACTGAGGACTGAAGCCAAGGTCTCATGCATGGTAGGTGAGCACTTTATCACAGAGCTATATTTGCAGCCCAGATCTATTTTTTTAAAAAGACATTAAAAAATAATGGAAAATTCTAGACAACACTTAGCTACCCTCTGAACCTCACAGAAGTGGCTCATCATTGAAGTGTGAGCATAATGCCTATTTGGCAGGGTTGTAAGACTTACAAGAGAAAATGGGTAGGGAAGTAGTTTATGTATTGAAAGGTGCAATGCAAATGTGGAGATTCATTATTACTAAATGGACCTGACAAATAAATTATTCATGCATGCATACATTAGTATGTAAATTTTAACTAAAAACAAAAAAAAATTTTTTTTAGGTCCAGTTAATGGAGGCATAATTTGTGTATATTAAAATTCATCCTTTTAGGTTTATAGTTCAGAAAGTTTTTGACAAATCCATATAGTATATTACTGTCATAAATAAGATATAGACTACTTCCATCCCTTCAGAATTTTCTGCTTCTTTTGTAATCAGTCCCTTACCACTTTGTTGCCCTCACTGCTGCTGAAATAAATTTGTCTCTAAAATTTTGCTGTTTCCAGGTACCCCTACAAATGGATCATACCACGTGTAGTCTTTTGTATCCAGCACTTGAAGAAATGGCTTCTGCTATTCGTCAATCTTGTTATACATACCAAAAATTTACCCTTCTTATTGTCAAATTCCACTCCCTTCCACAGCTATACCACAAATGTTTATTGATTCAATATTGATGGACTTTCAGGGAATTTAGGAATCATAAACGAAGCAGCTGTGTCATCCATGCATAGTTCTTAGTGTGGATGTATGTTCTCATTTCTCTTAAGTGGGTATCCAGGAGAGAGCCTTCTCGATTATTCATGAAAATATTGGTTATTCATTAGAGTATTTCTTCATAAGAATTGGCCCAACTTTTCTGACACACTCAGACCATTTTGAATTGAAACCAACAGTTCCTACAATCTTCATCAGCATTCAAATCATACAATTCTTACCAATGTATCGTGACTTTTGATTCTATTCTAATTTCCTTCCTTCCCTCCTTTCTTTCATTCTATCATTTTTTATTAACCGTATCTATTCTGCTGAATATTTATGATATTACACTGAGCTCCTGATTTTAATTTCCTGCCAATTAACAATGCTGAGGATCACGTAAAGGGTCTATTCCACCACCTGTATCTATACTTTGGTAAGATGTCTGCTAATGTTTTCTGTTCATTTTGAAACTAGGTCATTTGTCTTACTATTGAGTTGTAAGGGTTGTTTATATTTTTAAACGTAATTCATTTATATGTCATATTCTCTTAAAATATGCATTTTACAAATTTTTCCTCTAATTCTGAGGTTTATTTTTTTAACATTTACTTAGCAATAGTTTTCTCTGAAGTTTAAGTTTTTATAAAGTCCAATCTACTAGTGTTTTTATGGTTTGTGCCCTTTCTGTATCTAGACGATCTTTGCCTAAACTAAGGATGTAAAGATTTTTTCCTATTTTCTTCTAAAAGTTTTTAGTTTCAGAGTTTTATACAGTTCTATGACACATTTCAAATTAATAAGTCAACCATTTTTACATAGTAAGAGTTGGATTTCATTTCTTCATATGTCTGTGAGTTTTGTGTACAGACATATACCTGTCCCAGAACTATATAAAAGGTATTATTGTCCTTTCTCCATTACCATGTCACCTCTGCAGAACCCACTGACTATACATGTGTGGCTCTACTCTCACCTTTCTTTCTAGCCTGACTGATCCCTATATGCTGTTTATGCTATTTTATAGTATTTTAATTACTACTGCTTCATAGTGACTGGCATATACAGGCATTATATAGCCTTCAGCTTTATTGTTTTATTTGACATTGTTTTGGCTTTTTAGCTTTTCCATATAAATTTTAGGATTAGTCATCAGTTTCTATAAAATAAGTCTATCAAGACATTGTGTTTGTGTACAACCTGTACAAACATTGGAAACCCTAACCATTTTTAATTTTGAATCAGATATTTCATTTAATTAATCCATAAAATTTTGATTTTTTCCACTTGGATTTCTAACTGCTCATTAGCATTATATATAAATACAACATCTTAGAGGCATTTATGTCCTGTGACCTTACTAAACTAACTCACTTATTTCAGTAGATTTTTTTGTATAGACATTATTTGTCACTTTATTTAGAGAATCACACTGTCCATGAATAAAGACAGCTTTATTTTCTTTCATTTCCTTTCTTAATCTTGTAACACTGGCAAGAATTTCCAATACGATGTTTCACAAAAGCAGGAACAATAAGCATCCTTGTCCTGTTCCTAATCTTAGATGTTGAGCATCCAGCCTTCCACCATTCAGCAGGATATTATCTGCAGAGGCCCTGCAACCCTTTGTCAAGTTGACAGAATTCTCTTTTACTTCTAGTTTGATAAAACTTTTCAAATCATAAATGCATACATATAAGCTTTGTTGTGTGCTTCTTTCACCAGGAATAGTTTCTTTTCATGCTTGCTTCAAGATTACTTCTCTAAGCTTAGATGCTTATAAAGCCCTGACAAGAGAATGGTGAATTTAAATTAGTACATGCAGTGTACTGCTGTACATGACAGCATTGACTAAAAGACAGAAGAAAGCAAGAAGCCCCCATAAAGAGTCATAGCTAACTTATTCATAAGGAAAAGGCTACTGAGTTGAGGAGAAGGACAGGAGAAGGAGGGAGAAAGTGATTTATCTATGTGTGTAAGCAGAATGGCTTGGATAACTGTACTGTGCATTTCTGCAGATTTATAGAAAGGAGCAGATACTATTCTATCTGTTTTGTCTCTTTTTTCAGTTGATTTTACTTTTTGTCTTCTTAATTTCTTATATATTTCTATCCATTTTTCTCTCTTCTAATTTTACACACATACATTTGCTAATATGAATAACTGGTTGGAAGATAACACTGTGTTACAACAAATTCTGTAAAATTCCTGTTATTTTAAGTGAAATTTGGTATAATTTATAATTATAATAATTATAATTATTTTAATTCTAACTTATTCCCTCTTTAAAAAATAATAAAGTCATAGATATTCATGTAAAAGATAATCAGGCCAAAAAATAGAGAGAATATACTAGATTGAAAATACATGAGGAATAAAACATAGTAAGAAGATGAAATACTGAAACTGTATTACAATCATCTCCTGTAGGAAAGGGAAAAGTCAGTGAGGAGAGACCACTTAAAGAATTAGTTCTTTGTACTTGATATCAACTTACAGGTGTCACAAATCCACGAAACTGTGGAAAATCCTGTGGACAGTAAAAGACAAACACTAAGTAACAGAAACAGAGAAGGAAGGGTCAAAAAAAAAATGAAATAAGTGTGAATAAATGAAGATGGTGTGTAAATGGCATCTATTCCTCAATGAAGAACAGGTATGCCTTCCCAAGACTCCTTCCTTCCAGTTGTCCTCAGCACATACACACGCGCGCGCGCGCACGCACACGCACACATGCACGCACACGCACACATGCACGCACACACATGCAGGCACACATGCAATGCAGGCATACACGGAACCTTTTCTCCCATTAATGTAAGAGCAGTCACTTCTTCCTATTTTACCTTCCAGATAAACCTTCTTTCCTGCACCAGGGCCTCCCCACTTGCAAATAATGCACATCCTGACCACAACCTCCCTTTTCCAGCACTACCAGTAACAGGACCTGAGCCGTGCTGGTAACAAGAGCTAACAGAAACATTTCTTAGGTCTTTAGTGTTGGATTAGGAACCTACTAGCCTTCCTAAAAGTAGTAATATCCTTCATTTTTCAAACAAAAGTCTCTGAGACTGACATTTGCCATTTAAATTGTTTGGAAGACAAACTGCTCACCACACATAACCAGTTAGGAGAAGTGGATTATAAACTCTGAGAAGCCAGGTAACCCAGCTGTGGCCAATGGATTGTAAGGCTAGACAGCCTTGCAGGCTGGAGCTCTAATTTGGGGTGACTGGCTTTAAGCAGAACACTTCTGAACAAGTGGAGAAAGCCAGGTGGCAAGAGAGAGGGCAGCAGGAGTTCCTCTGGCCAGTGGGGAAGGGCCCACGAGCAACTCCTTGGCTTCTCCAGGCTGGAGGGTACTCCTCCATGCCTCACCCATTTCCCTCTGGAGAGCCATATCCCTTGCACTATAATAGTCCATCCCCACATTGTAGGCTGGCTGCAGGCGCTTCTGCAGTTCCTAGCCAAATGATGGGTAGATTATAACAGTTCTACAGTAGAGGTCCACAAAAAAGTCCACTCTCATAAAACACCTATGTAGTATGCATTATATGATTATACTTTGCTGGCTCTGAAAAGCAACTTATGTACTCTTCAAATAGGCCTAGGAAGCAGATGCTATTATCTGTCCCAGACAATAGAAGCAAGTAATAATGAATAAACTGAGTACAGGAAGTTCAAGTATAACTGTACATGATAGGGCTAGTAAGTGGAGGAGCTGGAGCACAAATCCAGGCAGTTATCCCTGGCTTTTATACTCCTCATCTCTACCCTATAAAGCCTCTCCAATGGCAGCACAGGAAGGCGAATTAAAAGTCAAGCTGAAGAAAAAGTTTAAGCATTTTAGAAAAAATTTCAAAAGATACAGAAAATAAACAAAAATGCAGAAAAGAAACCCTTATAAAATGTAAATAACATAAGAGACTTAAAAATGCTTTCATAGATAATATTTACACAAGCACATACATATATCATAACTGTACATAAGAGACTTAAAATGCTTCTTTCATGGATAATATTTACACAAGCACATATTACATCATAAGTGTACGTGCAGGTCAGTGAACATTTATTTTAAAAATAACATTGATGCTTTAAATACTTTCCTAATTAAGTTCTATGTGAAGAAATCTTCATAGAAAAACACTGTTCAATCTTACAACTAGAAAAAAATAGTATCTAAGAATTGAAGGGAGAAGCACAGAACACAACACAATTCTTACAGAAAGATCATCAAAAGATAATAGAATAGAAGCAAAAGCATAGATAAATAAAAGAAATCCAAACTCCTAAAAGAACAAATCAACTCTCAGTTAAAGTGATGTGCTTTCAGAACACTTGGGGATTTATTTCAGTCTTAGTTATACTTATCCACTAATCCAGGACAAGTAATAATTATGAAAAATGAGTAAGGAAGGCTCAGCAACTGGGGATCTGAGATACAGTATTTTCTTTGGAGCAACTGTGAAGAAGGGACCCATAAATATTTTCAGGGTTGGTATCTCTTAGATATCTACTTCTTCGACAAGTGTCAAGCTGTGTTGCCCAGGCTGGTCTTACACTCCTGGACTCAAGCAATCTAGCCACTCCCCAAGTAGCTGGGATTACTGGCACATACCATTGTGACTGGTTCTCAGCTTTGTCTTTTACCAAGTATAACATGTATACTGTACTCTCCCTCTAAAATATGAAACTGTGTCATCACTTCCAATGTACGGTGATAATGGCTCATAGTGGCCATGGAGTCATACAACTGTCCAGACAAAGACTCTGCCTTCATAGCAGTAGACTTAGCCTCAAGCCTGATGCAGCTTACAGGTCACCTTTATCCAATGTACAGGGCTGTTGGCTACTTGGCACCAAATCCAAGTCCATTGGGAACTGGGGCTGTAGCTCAATGGCACAGGACTTGCTTGGTGCATATAAGGTTATGGGTTTAACTCTCCGAACCACGCATGTACACAAGATCAAAGTCAGTAAGCTTACAGTAAAACAGTCAAGTGGGCATTGGAAAGAGGAAAGATGCATCCAAGTGCCTTAGGAAAATGGAATATGAAAAGAGCCAATTATGTTTAACCCCAAATTTAATAAATACAGCATATGTAGGCATACAAAATAATTTCGCTGTCTACCTAGTAAGCTTGGGATAAGGCATTTTAAAAAATGCTTTTATGTCAGAGTCTGTGCTGAGGGAATTTTAGGTAAGCACAGTATAATTACCCAACTTAATAACATTTTTGCTTCATTTTCCAACTACTTTATAACCTTTACTTAATTAATTTTCACAAAACCTCTGCAAGGTGTGCATGTATTAAACACCCATTTTGTAAATGGAAAAACCAAGAGGAAGCGGTTAAATGACTTACCTAAGAAAAGAGCAGCTGTCACAAGAAATCAGAGTGTGAACAGCACAATGCATTTCTGTTCCCTAAAACCATGCCAAATCCATGTTTTCCCCACTAGGTTATGTTCTCAGCTTCTTAGTTCCTGTGGAATGGCACTGAGGGTAGATCTTTGTGTTGGTAAAATTGACATATAACTGACTTTCATATCAGTGAAAGAAAGAAGTGAGTTTCCAACAAGTAGACTCAAGTCTTGGAAGCTAAAACACCTCTTGGCAAAGGTACAGAGACATACAGTCAGGACAGCAAAAGTCACCATCAGTTACTGCTGTCCTCTAGTCTTGTTTGA
Organism: Myocastor coypus; assembly: GCA_004027025.1. Classification (NCBI taxonomy): domain Eukaryota; kingdom Metazoa; phylum Chordata; class Mammalia; order Rodentia; family Myocastoridae; genus Myocastor; species Myocastor coypus. Next base: position 23,646 of record PVJA010004314.1, read on the forward strand.
TCACTTGTCCTATAAGTAAATCTTAATCAAAGCAGTAGGCTAGGATTCTGGTTAATCAGGGATGAAATGGTCTTTCTATTGTCACTCTGTCTCCCTGTACCTGGAAGAACTGAGATCCTGCTCCATCAGCACCTTTGGGGCTGTCCTTAACCATATATAGGGCTAGTTTGTCTACATTACAATACACTACTGCAGCTAGAAGTTTGCCTTGAACTCCAGCCCACTTAGAATCCTGTCTCTTGGCTTGGCTTTAGGCAGTTTCTTCCTTCTGAGTCAGCATGAGGTTCTCCACATTCCCAATAAAAGATGCCTGTGTCTTGTGGACCCTGAGGTTTGGTACAGCCTCCATGCCATCTCTCTGCTGCACCCAGCACTGTCATGTTCATTTTCCCCAAAGCCCACTGTTAAGATTGCATGCTACCTTGAAGTCATCCTTTCTGGTCTATGGAATTTAAACACTCAATGCTAATCAAGACCGGTGTTCATTTTTTTTCTGGATGTTTCCCCATCCCTTGCTACAGGTGCATCACTGACTCATCTCATAATTTTTTTTCTTCCTCCATCTGTCTTTTCTCCAGGCCCTTTTGGTTTTTATGTCCTCTGAAACTTGCTCTCTTAACTATCATGCCTAGGAAGCAAACCACATTAAGGATTCCTATGCTCTGAATGTCTCACCAACTGCTCTCTAATCTCCAAGAGCCACACTAGGAATTTCTAAATGGCAGAGCCTAAATAGGACCTCAGAACCTGACTATCTGGAGCTGACAGAAGATTGGTCTTTCCACTTCTCAACCAACATGCCCAGGGCCAACACTAGAGTCTGTATTTAGGACAGGTTAAGGTAGAGTAATCTGGCTGAAAAAGGAAGAAAGGAGTTTGTTATAAAGCAGCACTTGGATAGAAAATGCTGTTTTTAGTCAGTTTTGCATTTATGGAGGAAAAGAGGTGTTTCATGACATCTCATGTGTTTGCCCAGTTACCCCTTAGTTTATTGTTGTACCAGCTGAGGTATTTTTGGCCTCTATGCTCAAACACAGAGGAACTTATGTGATAGAATAGATGGAGGTGCCTGGTCAGTACCCTATAAATAGAGTCACTCCCTGCCCAGATCAGTTAATATCTGAGAGACGGTAGTGACATTTGGTAAAATGAGGACTTCTCGCTTTGGAACAGGGAGTGCTTGGGGCACCATGGATTCTAAAGTTATGAATCTCAGTAAGTCTAGGATCCACCCTCCCCAGCAGGCTTCTTTTGCAGATGAGAGTATGTGAGGCAGAGGCTTTTCTGTCTCAGACCCTAAGCACACCAGACAGTCTCTTTGTCAGTATTACTGATGCAGGGCCACCTTTCAGCTCATGGCTGTCTTTCGTCTTCTGGAATGTGATTTTTAAATGTGTTATGTATTTCATTTGTGCAATGCCCTAGATACTGGGTTGGAACACAATTGCGGTAGATTACTCTATTTATTTTACATACTTGAAGATAGAGCCTCTTGAACTCAACATGCAAATGTATGTGAACAATATGCAAATCTGATTTTTTCCGTCAAAGTGCTGGCATTCTTTTTTGTGTGATGGGACTGTGATTCCTATTCAAGAAGAAAGAGCTACTTCCTTGCATCCTCCTGCATCTCCCCCTCCTTCCATCAAGGTCCTGACCAGCTTGTAACATCACTGAGCTTCAAAGCCCTGAGAAAATTACAGGCTCCACTGAATTACATTTAAACCTATAATGGCCATTCCAAGACATTACTTAGTGCCTTTCAATAGGTGTACAACAAATGCAATGAGGTTCACGATACTTTAGTGCCAATCTGGAATTTTATTTTTAACCTCATCGAACATGACAGTCATCTTAGTAATTCTAAATTTAAATTTTCTCACCTACTGTACAGATGCAGCCACACAACTTTTCTAAAGGAAAAAGATGCAGTTTACAATGTTTTTTAGAGTGAAATTAAAATGGTGCTGATAAAAAGGTGTCAGACTGGCAACTACAAAACTGAATCCTCCATTTAGCCTCCAAATAGTGGCTTACTTGTGTCTTGCACATGCACCAATACCAGCACCACCACTGCCACCACCACCACTGCCACCACCACCACCACTAATACTACCACCACCAAAAGCAAAAGTATATAGAACCCCAGAGGTGTATAAATCCAGCTGAAGCTACTGAAGAAACAAAAACATTCAACAGTTATTGACTAAGTACAAAGCTCTGTTCTAATTTGTTAAAATATAAACAAAGGACTGGTCCTTTAGACACAGTCTAAAAAAAATCATGACAATTAACATTCACTTAGCACTTATTTTATACCAGTCAATACACTCAGTGAGTCATTGGATCCTATGAGAACGATGCTACCAAGTTCTTACAGGTAATAAATGATAAAGGCTAGATTCAAACTCAATGAAAGCACTATGACTCATGTATAAATAAATACTGAAATGAATTGAAATTTCATAGGCTAAACACAACTGCCCCAAAGAATCAAAGTGAGATCCTTAAATTAATTCTCAGAGAATGCTTTCATTCAGAACTACAGTGACAGAAGGGAAGGAGGAAATCAGAAGCTCCATCTCCCAGCAGCCCATTTCTAATTTGTATTTTATGCTTATATGTCAAATTCAATATAATGTCCTCACAGTTCTTTGACCCTGCTGTCTTTACAGAGAACATTATTTTTAAAACTATTTTAAATTTTCATAAGGAAATCTCACACAGGATAGACTTACCCTCCCTATGTTGAGAGCAGAATAAATGAGGTTCCCTATGAGATCTGGAAGCCTGGAGAGGGTATGAGATTCCCAGACACTGGAAGCAGAAGCAGAATGCAGAATGGAACTAAACTTCTCACTCTCACTAGTGTGGAACAACTTAATCATCGCTCTTGGTGCTGCAGAAGTGGTACGGGCAAGGCAGAGTGTCCCTCTGGATAAAGACATCTCTAATACTAAACACGTTCAAAAGGCTGGTGCTATCCAATGGGGACCAAGCTGATAATAGAGCCTCAGGGGCCAACAGTGGACCACGTAATTCAAAGAGTTCTCTTGAGCACTTTGGGGACCAGAGGTTATCTAGTTAGCACACCAGAAAGATAAAACATGTCTGTGATTTTAGAGAATGAACCATAAACCTTGCTCTCAACTCTAATTCACTTAACTTCCTAAGAATACATTGTCTTTCCTAGAACTAGAAGATTCAAGGCTCAAGTAGGAGGAAAATCTAGGAGTCAGAGCTGAGTTATGGCCTGACCAAACAACCATGTCCGACTCCCTAGAGAATCCTTCAGCTCATTCTGGGCTTCGTTCAATATTCAAATTGACTTGATCAACATTCATCAATGACTACCATTTGGCTCCTATCAAAGTGCTCTTGAGCAAATAAATTTGATTAAATTGTTCTGAAAAACTTTTCAATTACATCTAAACATTATGTTTTAAAATAGCAAATGCATTTCACCACTATTATCAATAAAATATTTATGGAACCTGCACACATGCTGATTTCCAATCATGAGAACAGTGACTGAAGAAGCCTTGGTTCCTGAAGCTTCTCCTGTGTAGGTGGAGGCAGAGATAAAGGTGAGAAACAAAAATCCTTAATATTATATTCCCAGAAGTGTTTAGTAACAAAGAAATGCCTAGATTGTACTATGAGAAGAAAAGAACAACACACACACACACACGTACATACACACACCAAAAAAAAAAAAAAAAACCTGTGCTTAAAATCAGAGAAGCCGTAGATTCTCTGAAAGAAAGGTGGAGAGAAATATACCAAAATAATGGACAACTGTTCAAAACTGATTGATAATTACAAACTAATGCCAAACTTCAAAAATTTAAAAAGCAGAATGTCTTCCATCAGCTACCCACAAATCTGTGAAACAATATGCCTGGAGTACCTCCTCTTTTTTAATAAACATACACCCAAAAATCTACACATATGTACAGTAATTGAAATACACAGCAAGTGTTTAAATTTTATAGATTCGTTGCAGTAAAAAACTTTGTAACAGACTTTAACTTTTCTTAAAATATTCCCAGTTCCTTCAAATACACTTATCCTGGCATTCTTAGGGGTCTTTTCTGAAGCATTTTTGGAGATCCACTTTACAGGAATCTTCATGAGGTGCGATCAAGAATAGGGTGAATGCTGCTGCTCACTGTCACTGGAAAGACAGACTCATGGACAGACTATGGGACGGCCCTGTCCACCTCACTGTATCAGGCACTGTGTGACTTCTGGCTCTTCTCCAAACTTAACGTGAGCATGAAAAGCAAATGTTTTGAATCCACTCAGGACAAGAGGCAACCAAAGCATCACAATTAGAGACACTAACAAAAGAGGATTCTAGAAGTATTTCAGAATTAGCAAGAATGATGGGATCAGTATGTCCAAAATGAGAGGGATTAATAGAAATATGTCATTTATTATAATAAAATTTTAAAAGATTTTTTGTTTCAGAAACTGGGAATTGAACTCAGGATCTCAGTCAGGCTTCCCAGACAGGCATTTCACTGCTGAGCTATATAGCCCTGCCCCAAATATTAAAATTTAAACTCAATTGTATAAATTCATTCTAAAGATGTTTACTCAGAAGCACATTATGATAGCAAATCTTTAAAGCTATGATTTTTAAGGAACAAAAACTTAGGAAAAAACCAGTCAAAAACAATCAAGAAAATGCAGCAATATGACAATATTCAATATCAGCTATAACTACCCAAGTAACTTGCGGTAGAATTTAATTTTACCTACTACATCATAGATTTTTTATGGAGCTTTTAAAGGGAAATACTGAAGAACTTGATGGGACCCAGAATACTCACATATTGCTATGGGGAATGTAAATTCAAACAAACCATTTTAGGAAAGCCATTTGGCATTACGAAGCAAGAGGCTTACAAATGCCCATACCTTTGACCCTCTAATTCAATTTCTGGGAATCTATCGTTAGAAAATAATGTAAAATACAGACGAAAAAAGCTTTGTACACCATAATGTGCACTGCAGCATCATTTATAACAGTGAAAAACTGAAAGTAATTAAATGGCTGACAGTAAGAAGGCGGTTAAGTAAATTATGCTATAGCTTTGTGACAGAATGCTAAATAGCCTAAAAATTATGTTTACCAAGAGTTTTTAATAACATAGAAATATCCTTATGCTTATGCTGTGAAGCTAAATCAAAACAGCAGCTCAAGAGATAGTATGATTCCATCCATTTAAAAATGCATAGAAAATGCAAAAGAAAACATTAGAATGTTAGCAGCAATTGTCTCTGTTGGCACTTAAGTGATTTTTTTTTCTTTCAGCTGCAGTTTTTCCCACATATTACACAATAGACATATGCCACTTTTATAATCAGGAAAAAATGTTAAAATCATGCATTATGCGTATTTAAGTAGCTACCCCAGTCATTTAACAGGAAAGGATAGGATATGGAGGAAAAGTGAAACTGAAATGACACAGAGAACCATATTAATGAACGTCAGCCTCTTCCTGTCCATTTTGGCAATACTACTAAATTTTTAAGGCCATGTTTTGATTTAACAGTTGCATGCATATGAAATATTTACCCCATTAATTGGATAAAGTGCATAATTCTGTCTCGGGTCACATATTTCCTACTGCTAGCATAAAAGAACCACATAATGAATCCTTTCAGAAAGAATCATTTCTGTGAAGTGAAAGTTCCAATTTAATTCTGAGTTACGAAGTTTGAACAGCTGCATCTTCTTCTGTGTGCAGGTAAAGTCTCTTGTCTAATGCATGACTATGAACATATATGTATTATGCAGACACATCTCCAAGAATATTTAGAGTGCTGAACCAGAATTGAGCTCAATTCCTTCCTTCACCATGTGAAGAAATTAGCATAAATTACACATCTTCTTAAGATCCCTTGACCTGTCAGTAGTGACTCCAGTTTGGTGACTTCTTACTAATTTATGCTGTATTTCCACACCTGAGTGTGATAACCATAAGATACTGAAGTTCTGAGATAAAACTACAGCAATATACAACTCTCACTCTATCCAAGAAATACTGACTTTCATTTTAACCAGTTTATATGGCCCTTCAATAAAGGAACTTGAGAAGTTGTGTGGCTGAGTGCTTTGAAATGTATGTGACTGTCTTGAGTGGTCACTAGTAATCTCAATGAGCAGAAGCAATAAATTGCAGGAGCTCCAGGATCAACATGCCTGTAATCTCAGCACCTGGGAGGCAGGGGCAGGAGGATCACTCAAGTTCAAGGCCAGCTTGGGCTACAAAGTGAATTCAAGGTATAGTGAAACCCTGTCTCAGAAAAGATAAAAATAAAATAAAATAAAAATCCCTTCTCTAAAAGTAGGACCGAGGGCAATATCTACCTGCTTGATGTTCTAAGATCAAAATAACTCCTGCTCAAATTTGCAAGGTCAACAATTTCAGAACTGCTTAAGAAATAACCAAAAAGCAAGTTAAACTGAACTCTCTAGATAATAAATGTTTTATTATTTTGGTAAAGCAGTAAGCTAATTATCCTCTATGATTAACATATGTAAAGTTCTTCGGGGTAATTTTAATATGATGGCTTCAGAAAAAGAAATTGTAAGTGTAGATCTTTAGGTCTTTTTATGTTTTTCCATGCCTCTAAATTTGGGGTCAAAAGAGGTGTCTCAGCTTAGGAGACTTTGTGTCTAGAATCTGGCATCTATTATTATATACAGCAAAGGTCGATGACGTCATGCCTTAAACTCTATTGGCTGAATATCAAAACTCCATTAACATCCAGGTGGCCTTTACCATGGATGTGTGTGGACTGTATTATCTATATTTTCTATTATATCTACAATCAATATACAAGTGTTTGCTGCTTATTTAATCTTGGTAATCAACTAAAACATGAAGTGTGCAAACAGATGTGACATCAGAGGAGAGGGGAGGCATTGAGCAAGGCCCTGTCAGTTAGGAGACTCCTTTAATTGCCAATAAACTCAGAGCTGAGAACAGCACAATGGTGCCAGGGGAAATGAGTAACAGTGAGGAGACTGGAACTGGAGTGCAGAGCTGACGAAGCTAAGGTGCAGGACAAGCTCATCTATGACAAGTCCATGGAGGATTGTAATTAGAGATCAAAATGGACACTTGGAATAGAAACAAGAAGACGATATGGTATCCAACCAAAGAACAAAGGCCTGTAGTATTTCCATTGGCCACAGAGGCCATGCTAAGAATACAAATTAATGAAAATGTGGACAGTTTAGGACAGCAACAGTTAAGTCTATGATAATGTTTGAAAAATTTGAAACATATTCTGAAATAATGCAATGTATAACTATAAGCAAATGACTTCCATAAGTAATACTTGAAAATCCATTTGATGCCTTTACTATAATCATATGGTGACCTCATGGTTCTGTGGACAAGTGAAGCCCTTGGAAAATGTTGGCATATAAAATATATAGGGGCAGCTAGAACCTTTGGATCTTTAAAAACATAATGATTATCTCTTCACAAGCAAGTTAACATCATACACATGAACACACAGACAAGATTGTTCACTATCTAGTAAAGACAGCTGATAGTGTGGCTTTGACATACAGTACCAGCAGGATGACTTTGAATAAGCAGTTTCAACCTTCTGAGCCACAGCATATTTCCACGAAATGGAAAATGTCATACCCACCTTGGAGATAGTGTGTCAGAATTATATAAGATAATGTAAGCAATGTGCACAGAAATATGTCTGGAACATCTGCCCCATAACAGATACTAGTTATGGTAATGATCATGATGATGAAAATGTTACTTACTAAAATATGTAAATTTCCTCTTCTTTCACCCTTTTGATTGCCCTAAAAACAAAGTCATTTCTCTGCCTTTCTTGCTCCCCACAATTCTCTAAAAAATGGAAAAGAATTAGGGGAAAGCATGATGCATTTCATTAAAAAAAGTTTCTCACCAACTTTCTCAGTTTCTCACTTTAGTCCGCCTCAGTCATGCCGCTCACATGCAGGAAAACCATGGCCTCAGCAGAGCGAAAGCCTCCTCCAGAATGTGTCTGAATGCATTGCCTAATCTATGCTAGCATACTCTAAAAATAAGACCCATTCTCATTGAATTGGTAAAATCAAAGCTCCCAATGAGCGGGCACAGGGAGGAAAATACTAGTGTGTAATAAAGAAGGAAATGGTCAGCGAAGAGAATCATCAATCTTTAATATCTGACAAGATCAATTACATTAATAATTAATATATTAACCTCATTATTTGACACTTTGCAAGGAAGACCTACTGAAGCCATTTATATTCTATACATGACACAAAGCATGGGCTCACAGAATCTAGGGCCCTTGAGCCCTGAGAAGTCCATAACTATGTGATCTCCAGTGAGATGCTCTTTAAATTTTGGGTTCTCTGCCTGGGAAGCACAGATATCATATTAGGTAATCTTAAAGGGCCTTTCCAGGAATAATGGAGAAAAAGTGGTCAAATACCTCTTTTGAAATTGCACCAATAAGCAGAAAGAACTGATAGATAAGTAGGTGGTATTTTAGACAGATGATCAATAGACAATAAATGTATAATAACAGCATATTTTGTTAGGTAAATTACAAAAATATAAATATGACTCAGTTATTCAGTTTTACTGAGGAATAATGTCCAGGATTCAGATCATTTTAATAAGTTGCTCCTTAATATCGCCCATCCTACCTCCCACTTCCCACTGCCATCTTTGTGATAAAGAATATCAGAACTAGCATTGATTCTACCAACAAGGCTTGTTTTTAACAAATGGAAAAAGTAGCAGTAACACACAGTGATTGAGTGTTTTTCTCTACCTTTTAAAAATATTTTATTTTTACTTTTTAAAGAATAAAAAATAGCAAAGTAAAAAGCATTAGAAACAATATAGTCTTTCAATAAACAAAATGATAGGAATTCATTGCTATGGATACTTGTACAGGAATAATTATGGATAGGAATAGTCATTATATTATATATTGTTGTCTTCGCATTAGTTGTTCAGAGTACCAGATATAGGCATGCAAAAATGGTCAAAAAAATTTAAAGAAGAGTAAAAGAAATTAAGCATTAACTGTTTCGATATCAATAGATCAGTAGAAATCTGCAGTACAATTATCCAAGCAATCCTGTATATATGCATATATATTTCCCTTTCTTCTTTTTTAAATTCTCCTTTCCTTCATCCAATTGCTCCTTCACTTTGAATAGTTTCTTTTCCTTTCACAGTATCTATTTTACCTTTCAGATTTATTTGTTCTTTCAGGTTCTTACACTAGGGAGACAACATGATGCTTACACATACAGGTCTGGTTTATTTCACTTATGAACTTAGCTTCTAGTTGCATCCATTTACCTGTAAAAGCTTTGATTTTGCAAACATACAAGTTTCAAATGGGACCCATTCAGGTTGACACCGGCACAGAGGAATTTCCTGCATTGTTGTTTTTATGCATGTAATTACACAAATAATCAAAAAATTATCAGGGATAAATTAAATTACTTGTCACAGATCATGTCATTAATAAATGGCAGAGCAAAGGTTTGCACCCAGGCTTACATAGTTTCCAACTTGGTGTTTTAACCAACAAAGTGAAGCACATTCCTTGCTTGCCATTCTATTGCCACCATGTGGCCAGATCATCCTTCCTGATAGATTTGGGAGGAATGAAAGAGGCAGAGCACAAATATCCTTCCTTGGTTGCCTTTCACATTTTCTAGAACATTCCCCTGGCAAGTAAGAACAACAACAATAACTACTACTACTGTTACTATTACTACTACTGCTACTATTACTACCGTAACGACTTTCTGAGAATTATGTTCTATTGGGGACAGTACTTGGTGCAGGTAAGAATTACATTTTCCATTTCTTCAGATGAGAAATTTTCAAATTCAGAAAAGTCACTAACTTGCTTCAGGTCACACTAGTTTAGAAAATGGAGACATAGTCCAAACCTGATAGAAACTGACCTCAAAATATATTTTAAAAGACCTGGATGCTAAAATCAAGACTACATTAATCAAAATGACCTAGGAGATTAGCTTAGTAATGGGTCCTACCCGTTCAATGCAAAATAAAATCTTTTTACAGTAGCTTTCCTTCAACCTGAAAAACAGTGCTAAAATGAGAGAGAGAAAAAAAAAAAAAAGACACTTTGTATTGTCCAACAGAAATAAAACAAGACACCATGATCTGGCAAAAGTTAGTGGATCAGTGCCAAAGTCGCAGGGCAATCAAAGAGCTGCCTTCCATAAGACACGGTCAATACAAATGCGAATGGAAACAGGCAGGAACATCTAGGGGGTGTTTCCTTTTGCCCCAAGAATTTTAGCCAGGCATATAGCATAGTGGTTAGAAGTGCCAGACACACACTAAGGAATCTATAAATATTACATTTAATTATTTCATATGTCAAAATGATAAGCTCAACCAAATGATTCATCTGTAATTAAATAAGTCAAAGGAGAAATTGCCAACTATCCACTTCCCGTTAGGAGGCATAAACAAAAATTGCAATGTTAAGATGTTTAAAACTTAGAATGGCAAAACCCTTCTAAGGAGATTTAACCATGGCCATGCTTTCCAACAAGAACCCACAAACATAATTTGTGGAAGACAATGTAACAAAAAAAATTTTAATTGAAGAATAACATCACGAAAGTCTTCAAGTATTTGAAGATCTTACTGTGTATCTTTGTTATAGTTAGATCTAAAAGACCTTCCTAAATTCTCATGCCTGTGGAAGATGCATAGATCATAGACACTGTACTCGTGCATAGCTGAGATGCCATTAGGAGATGGGGCCTGGTAACAAGAGGCAGCTCACCAGGCTGAGGCCCAAAAGTTCTGCCTCCACTCCCAGCTCCTCCCCTCTCTCTCAGCTTCCTGACCATCATAATGTGAATAGCTTTCCTGGCCCTGGCCCTTCTACCATGACTTTCTGACTTGGAGCTAATCAATTATGAATTGAAACCTCTAAAAACCACTCCTTTAAATTGTGGGCATTGAGTATTTTGTTCCAGTGACAAGAAAGTGACTGAGATAATCCCTAAGCCAGGTACTAGTCTTATTTCCCACCAATTCCCCAAAGGATACCTACATCCTATTCCAAGGGCTTCAGAAAGCACACCTTATCACTCCATGCTGCATTCAATAAAACTCCAACCCTACTGAATATTATAATAATTTTCTTACTTTTCTTTATAATTTTCAGCTAATTACACACTGCTGAATAGTATATTTCATTCCTCATTTTATAATGCCATGTGAACAGACTGTATTATTTCACCTCTTCTTTTCCCTCTAGGATTGGGTGATGTTGCTAAGCCCAGCTATGGTTGAATTACCTTAATTGATATAAATTGTTCCATTCCATAATTGTCCTTCAATTCTTAATATATATTGAAAGGCAAGTAAGACATTTTGGTGGATTCCAGTTTGCTACCTCAATTCTTATTTAATAACCCTAGTACAACAAAAAATGAGTTTTTGAAGATTCAAATTTAGTAGATAATACCAGTATTTTCCCACGTTGAGTCAGTCATGTTTCCACAAGCAGTATAGAAGTATTTTTTACTCTGTATTTTTACCAATACTTGTTATCATATCAAGTTGTAAAAAAATAGTAATCATCACTGATCTCTGGCATGTTGAGCCAGCCCCACCCTTCGGGGCACGTTGACAGGGTGACTGAGACTGGGCATGGTGATGCATGTCTATAATCCCAGCACTTGGGAGGCTGAAAACAGGAGGATCACTATGAGTCCAACCTATGTAGTGAGACCGACCCTGTGGACCCTGTACTAAATACATCAGAAAAAGTTAATCAATCAGGTGAGAATATAGTGGCAATATAGGATGGTTTTAATTTGCATATCTCTGCTTCCTAATGGGACTGAATATCTTCTTATATTTATTGGCCAAGAGAATATGCTCTTCATAGAGTGCTCTATTTGACTAGTTTAATACTGAGTATCTTTTTTACTCTTAGTAAACATAAAGGAATATTTATTCTTTTATAAATTATTGTTACTTTATATAAATATAAATACGTGGCACTTAGACATTCTTTTTTTTTTTTTTTTTTTTTGTCTTTTTGAGACAGGGTCTCACTATGCAGCTCAGGCTGGCCTTGAGCTCACTTTTGTGGCCCAGGCTGGTCTCGAACTCGCACCGATCCTCCTGCCTCAGCCTCCCGAGTGCTGGGATTACAGGCGTGCGCCACCACGCCCGGCCTAGACATTCTTTATAAAATCTAAATCAGTGTTATGCAATATGCTAGCCAGTAGCCACAAATGGCTTTCACGCACTTTGAACACAACTAGTGAGGGGAAAGATTTGCTCTTTTTAAAGTTACATTTATTTAAAGTTAAATAGCCACATGTGGCTACTGGCTACCCTATTAAATAGAACCACACTATGTGGATCTTTTGTGAGCTCTATATCTAGTAAATGCATTTTCCCACCTTGTGATCTGTCTTTCTGTTGTCTTTACAGCATGACTTTATAAAGAAAATACCTTAAATTTCCTGTCATTAAATGCATCAAACTTATCCTTTACAATTAGCAGCATTTTACATAAAACATTTTTCTAACTACAATTTTTGTGAGCTATTCCTTTAGATTTTATGAGTGTTTTTACCTTTTACATTTGTATTTTGAGACCATCTCTAATTTATTTTTATATATGCTGTGAAGAACCTATTTCCTTGTGGGTAGACAAGTACTCAGTTTTTATAGCACTAATGATTAGTAAGAGTATATTTTCCTTGGCAAACAGCCTTCCACTTGAGTCATTTATCACGTATCTACAAAATGGCATCTGTTTTAGAAACTTGATATCAAATTCCATTGATATATTAGTATACACTTGCTTAATACCTGTGATTTTGAAATCAGCCTTAATATCCTGGTAGAGTAGGCTCTCCATCTTGGTCTTCCCCTTTAGAAAGGTCAAGACTATTTAGTTATTTGATCTCCCAGGTAAATTATAGAATATATTTAACAAATACATCCCCAAAACTCTAAATTTTTATTTGGATTAAATTTAATCCAGAGATATCATGATGTTTAGAGTTTAGAATTTTAAAATACAGTCTTTCAATACGGAAATACAGTATATCTATCCTTCTGTTATGTTTATGATGTTTCAACTTATTCTCTGTGGCTTTTGAGATACATTTGTGTATCTGAATTATATTTTTCATTATTGTTTTAATTCTTGCCTTGCTACTATGTGACACTAAATAAAAGCAAAAGTGTAGCATATCTTTGTCTTATTTTTTCTAGGAATGAGGATTGAACTGAAGGCTTTCTCCCTGAATTACACCCCCACCCATTCGGTATTTTTTTTTTTATTTTATTAAAAAAAGCAGAATTTCATAACAAAGTAATAGGACAACAACAATAGTTAACACATTGTAGATCATCATCTTCAAATTAGTTACTTGAAGTACAAGATATGAGCAAAAATATCTCCAATTGATATTAGGATGAACCCTCCTTTTCAATGAACTAAGAGACACCAATAACATAGCTACCTTGCTTTTTCCCCTTTTTGTCTTTCTTTCTTTCTTTCCCCTTTTCCTCTCCCAGTTCCTTTAGTATTTTTATTTTGACAATCACTAGGCTGCTTAGGCTGGCTTTGAACCTGCCATCCTCTGACCTAAGCCTCCCAAAGCTCTGGGTTCTGTACATAGGGCACCATACCCAACTTGTCTTCTTAATGCCTTCCACATATCACAATCAGCTATCATGTGTAATTTTTATAGCTAGTCTATCAGAACAAAAAATACCTCTGTATTATTAAGAATTTATCATAATAAATGGAGATTAAATTTCAAATACACTTTGGGCATCTATTAAAATAATGTGATTTTCTCTTTTAATCTGTTAACATGATGAATTAATTATTCTAATTGATTTAGAAATGTTAAATCAACTTTGAATTCCTAGGGAAATATTTGGTCATGATAGGCAAGTGATTTCAAAGATTGTTACATCTGACTCGCTAGGACATTTTCATGAGTTTGTACAACTATATTTGTCAAAGAGATTGGCCTGTAATTTATCATCTTCATAGTGCTCTGCTGAGTTCTTGTACTGAGATTATTTAAACTCTTTAAAGAAGCAGAACGAGGGCCAGCGAGATGGTTCAGCAGTCTAAAGCACCTGTTTACGAAAGCATAGGCAACCGCAGGGACCATGGTTCAATCCCTAGCACCACATGCTGTACCAGCCCCACCCCCAGGACAGGCTAAGCCGGTCATAATAATAATTTAAAAAAATTTTTTAAAAGGAGCAGAACAAAACAAAACACAACTCTTCAGAGATTTTTATTGCTTTCTTATTCTAAGAAATAGTCTTAAGACTATTTAAGTCTTATAAGACTTAAATCTGTGTTTTTCTTAATGGTTGATAAAACTTGTCTATGAAGCCATATAAGTCTATTACTTTTGTCAAAGGAAGGTTTTTTTCTCATATGAATTGTATACTTTAATAATCATAATCTAGGGGGCTAGGCAGACAGTTCAGTATAATAAATGTTTGCCTGGAAAATGCAAGGGCCTGAATTCAATCCCTGGTTCTGCAAAAAATAAAATAACAATAATAATCTTTGCATCTTTAATTTATTTATGAATCAGTATTTATAAATCATATTTCCTAATAACTTTTTATTTCAACTAAATTTTCAATTCATCAGCATAAAATTTTGTGATTTATCTTTTTATTTCATATAGTACTTATAATGGTATTTCCTTTTTAATTGCTTCCAACATCTGCTTCACATCTCATTTTGTCGGCCATACTTGTCAGAAGTTGGTTTTATTCTTGGTTTTCATTCATCTTAGTTACTTCTCTTTTGTTGCTGGGGCAAAATATGCAATACCCAAGGTTAAAAGGAGAAAGGGTCATTTAGCTTATAATTTGTGGGGCTTTTGGTTCATAAAGGGCTGACTCTAAGGCAGGATAGCACAAAAGTCAGAGGAGCAACCTTTGTAGCAGAAGAAGATAGGAAAAGGAGACTGGGCATAGTGGCACACACCTGTAATCCCAACTCTTGGGAGGTTTTAAGCAGGTGGATCACTGTGGGTCCAACCTAGTAGTGAGACTCTGAACACCCTGTAGACCCTTCCCTAAAATGCAAAAAAATAAAAATAAAAATAAGACAGCAAACGCAACAACAAAGGGGAGACAAATTTCCTTCTGCCCATAGTATTATATACTGTTTACCAGGATGAGGGTGGTTCAAGCCAATCAGTGGACTGATCCAGCAGTCTAGCGGCTAACCCTTCATTCCAGCACCCTTAATCTTAGCATTGAGCCATGAATAATCACACACTCTACATTCAACTACCTCTGAAGAAAACACATCTAACACTGCATGAGGCTGTGGGTGGACACGTAAACACCAACCATAAAGTTACCCACAAAAGTTTTTCAATGCTTATAAGTACTTTAGGTTGTAACTTTACCATCAATTGATTTATGTACTCATGCTTTACTTTGTTGGCATTTTTATGTAATTTCCCTCCTAATTTTATAAAAGACAGATACCTAACTTACTAATTTTTAGATACTTTTTAGAGTATAGGCTATAAAGAATATAAAGGACTATTTTATCTGCATTTTACATATAATTGCCACACTATTTTAATTATTGTTCAGTCTACAAAACTATTTTTAACATGCAAGTTGTTTAACCCAAGTATATGAGACTTTCTAATAATATTTTTTTATTTCTAACTTCAGTGTACTACAACCAGAAAAAGGTATTTTTTTAACCTTGATGTAATTTCCTTCCTTCGAAATTTACTGTGATGTAATTTAAATTCTGATTTAAGTGGTTAATTTCTCAAATGTGTCATGTATGCTTGAAAATGTATTTAGGAGTTTTTATGTTTTTGCTTATATCTCCATGTTGTTTCTTAATAATATTCATTAAATTTTCTATATCTATATCTTTATTTTGCTGGCCTGTTTTATTGGTGACTGACAAGAGCATTTTTTAATCTTCTACAATACTTATTAGTACTTTACATTTATCCTTTGCAACCATTGATTTTGGTATTATACATTTTCAATTTTCTACTAGTATAATCTAAAATGTTTCTACCTCCCAGGGGAAACAAGGATATTGTAATAATTTTTCATTTTTATTTAGTTGGTCTTGTGCTATATCATGTTATAATATTTAATTTAAATTTATTTAATAGGCAAATCTTAAAATACTTAGAATATGTATATATAATACTTAGAATTTTTTTTTTAATCTTTTTTGTGTGTGGTACCGGGGATTAAATCCAGAGCTTGTACTTGCCAGGTAAGCGCTTATTCTACTGAGCTACCTCTCCCAGGCCCCTAAAATATTTAGAATATTTTTATTCCTTCCTAGCTCCTGGAGATTCTTTTGAGCTTCTCTTTTATTTCATCGAGTATGGTAAGAACAGTTCTTTTGCAATTCGTGCCCGATGATTCCAAAGCCTGAAGCATCCCCTAGTCTGCCTCTGCCATCCTCATTTCTTCTGGCTCTTGCTGGTGTTGTGCTGCACGGGTTATCTCTGGTGGGCTCACTGCTCACTGCTCGCAATCCTTGAAAATGACAGGCGGTTCAGGAAGTCCAGCAGGAAGTTGCCTTCCTGCTACAAAGCCCTGCCTTTCTTCTGCCAGGAGCTTAACAGAACCACTAGCGCACAAGTGCCACCGATGATGAAGGTCAATACTCAGAAGTTCTGGGGCCAGCCCGATAGCTCAGCGGACTAAATGTATCTGCTTAAGTAGCGAGCAGCGGACAGGGTTCGATCCCTGGTGGACCATGCCAGCCCCGCTCACAGGGCTCTGAGTTGGCGTGGTGGTGCGCACCTGTAATCCCAGCACTTGGGAGGCTGAAAACAGGAAAATCACTACAGGTCTGTTATAGCGAGACCCTGTAGGCCCTATAGGCCCTATCCTACATACAGAAGGGAGGAAGAGGAGGAAAAGGAGGAGGAGGAGGAGGAAGAGGAGGAGGAGGAGGCGGAGGTCCACTGATGCAATATAGGCAGTAAGTATTTCAATGAGTGGGGAAACAGCTCTCAGGGATAGGCTTTCTCACTCTTCATTCTGTCCCCTTCTGCTCACCCTCAAGGCACCTGGAAAAATGACCACAGTTTACTTCAGATTGGCTCCTCTAAGTTCCCCACCGAGGCTGAGTTTCATGCTTCATTTTTCTGTTCCCTCAGTGGGGTCATCAAAACTGCAGCTCTGTTTCTAGGACCAGCAGATACCACTGGGTAAGTGGAGTCCACAGCGCTTTTCCTCTCACTAGATTTCCGCCTTGTTATTTTTCCTTTCCATGGGGCAATTAGTTACTTTTAAGGTGACATTGTATCCAGCATTTTCATTTGTTTTTAGCAGAGAATTGGGCTGAATAACCACACTACTGGATGGAATAACCAGGAATGACACTTTTTCACTTAAATTACTTAATATATTCCATGTTGTATCTGGCCTCTTAAGAACAAAAACTTCACAAATCTATGGGCAGTTGTGGCCATGTCCCCCACCTTGCAGTGTCCAAACCTAAAGAGGACTGGGCACCATTCTTCCATCTCCTCCCATGCTTCATTCAATCAATTACAAGGACAATATTTGAGTTTTGAAAACAATAGGTTATGGAAAGACAATATCTGCTTGATGACAGAAACAACTGGTTAGATCCTAGGAAAAGTTAGTTCTTCCACGGCTTATTGTGAGTGTTATCCGTGTGCTTAAATGGACGACAGAGGGAGAGGCAGAAAGAGTGAGTAAAATAATTCAGCTGGTTAAAACCATTGCATGCTGTTGTATACATGGTTTTAGGACTTCTGAATGGGCATGAGAACAACAGTTTCTGTATCTGGTCAGTCAGAACAAACTGCTCTCATAATGTCCTTGTCAAGAAAAGAACACAATGCAAGAAACCAGTCCAAGAGTGAACAAGATTAATTTGTATCACAGCAATTTGTAATTTTAAATAATTCATACTTCCTGTGTATAATTCAGACACTACATGCGTGACTCTCACTAAGCATAATATTTGCAATAGAAAATATAGCAAGCATATCATGTTAGCTACTAGTTAATGGTGCAAGTTATTGGCTATCTTTTGTGTCATGTGCTTCATTTATAAGGCCAAGAACATGGACACAAATTGTATAAGATCCCTCCCAGCCTTGCATTTCTACTATAGATTTATCTATAATAAAGCCATGTATTCTAAATAGAAAATAATTTAGAAATAAGAAGCTTTTTGCATAAACTAATCATGTGTAATAATCTCACAGACAATGTGCTAAGCAAAAGCCACCACACATGACACAACTACTGCTTGACTTCCTTTATACAGAGCTCATGAGATGGCAAAACTTGTCCACAGCTGTTGGAAACATGCACAGTGATTCTATGAAGCATTACTTGGAAAAAAGCATGATGGGCATGACAGGTCTCTCCAGGTTGTTGAAATGTTTTGCATTTTTATCTACATGATTACATGGGCATATACATATATGAAAATTCACTGCTCTGCTCGCTTGAGGTTTGTACACTTTCTGTGTTTATTACACCTCATTTTCTTTTAAAATTTATAAATCAATATTCAAGAAATTGAAAAGCATCCCTTAAATATTTCAATGTTTCTTAAAATTTGGCATAAAATAATTCATCCTCTTGAAAAGAGTGTATATGATTGCATTTAATATATTTCTGTCCATGATTGTCATTGTTGTAAATGAATATAATATTTTAAAATCCTGAGACAGTATTCCAGCACTTTGAAAAAAATTCCTAATATAATTTTCCACCAAAGCAACATGAGTCCTGACCCATCCTACCCAATGTTCCAGTGATTTTAAACTGAGAATGCTCTGAACTATGTACCTTCCTTTGCTTTTACAACATAAAAACATTTGTATCATTTAATAACTCTGGAAGCTAAATCTTTTGTCCTGGGATTTCACCAAACTTCCTCATCCAAGTAGGGCAAATAAGAAAATCATTCATAAATATTCCAAGTAATTCGACACTGTGAGGAGAAGGGCACCTCACAGATCTCAGTTATCATAGAAAATCCTGAAAATTGTTGCTAAACACATACATTATCTGGAACCCGCTAATAACTGCCTGCATTATTACTGTGTGAATCATGCTAAGCCCTGACTGGCTTTATGCCAATAGATAACCATCATAATTCACAAGATGAATACTGATATTATCCCCATTTTTCAGATAAGAAAACTAAGAATTGGAAAACTTCAGAAAAGTATATCCAACCTGATTAGCTAGCAACTGGCAGGTGGTAAGTTTTAACTCCAAAAGCTTCATCCCAATGCAGAAGTGTTTCTCCCCCACACTCGGAAGTCCTGAATTCTAGCGCCCTTTATCTTGAACCTAGTGCTGCTCTTCCGGTAGGCAGGAAGCAGTTGTGACCCTTTCCCCTCTGGCAGCGTTTCAAATGCTTAAAGAACCGGCATGTCCTATGCTGAGCTTGTCATCCAAAAGTTAAAGAAACCATTCCTCTTAGCAGTTTAGCTCTATGACTTGCTTCAAGTCATCATCTCTTGCTCAAAACTTCATAAAATGCACCCTGGAGTATTCAGTGATTGCTTAGAATTGAAGACAGTGTATCCCAAAGTGGTCTGATGAGTGTACCATGCGGCCTACTGCTGCACTGCTCCACAAGAGAAGAGCACTTTAATGGAACCTAGAACAGCCTGTGAAGTGGCAGGAGTGGTGAGAAGGAGCAGCCTGGGGAGCTGTGGTCACAGCACGCTGAGTACTATCAGCCCCGGCTCACACTCTGTGATGAGGGCAGACTCCAAGACACATGACATACCTATGTTTCTTCCTCTCCTTCTGTCTTCCTCAAGCTTATCAGCATCTTTGGTCTGTGGGTGACATTTTGGAACACAAAAAGGAACAGTGTATATCTCAAATTCCACAGCCCAGGAAGGCTATGTTAATGAAGGATTCACTTAAAGTTGATTTAATACTTATATGTATAGAAATTCATATGGGTAGCCAAGACTTTCTCTGAGAATAATTAAAATAGATTAAGCTGAACACTACACATTTTAATAAAAACTACCTGAGTTCACCCCAGGGAAGTAAAACTCCACTGGAAATGGTTAGTAGAGATAGTATCCTCTGGTGAGTGCTACAAGAGATACACTATGTGTCCTAGTGGCTTAGACCTCAGTGTGGAGACAGAGCAGGCAATGATGAAGTTTGTGCTTAGGTTCAGTAAAACTTTCTGGCCAGGCTCACCTAAGTCTGAGGAGAGGATATCAAGAGGATGTATCATAACAGCCCAGCCAGGGACAGCACGGTCTGGTGCTCAGCATTAATGCTCTGTAAAAACATATCGAGTCCAGCAGTCTGACAGCTGACACTTTTATCTGTCCCGAAATGGGGACACAGAGTAGAAATATTTAGGAGGAAAAACAAAAAAGGCCTTAAGGTATAGACAAATACCTTGAAGTAATAAATACAAATGTGACCAGGATGCTAGTAGAAGAGAGAAAAGGTTGTGGTGAGTAACACCCAGACTGACAGTAATGATTCTGATTTATACACATATGAGGAAAGGGAAAAAGAGATGAGAATCCAAAAATGGCAGCCACGGATGTAAAAGGCTCTAGTTTCTGCTGACAAACTCACTGTCAGATATCACTGAACCACAGACTTATATATTGAAAAACAATGCCCAATAATAACCAACTAAAACATTTACTTAGGAAACTTGGAAGCAGAAGCTACTTCTCTGTTATGTATCAGGAACAGGCTTCATTATGCTCAAAAGTTTAAGCACCTGAGTTTTTTTTTTTTTTTTTCTTATAAAACTTAAACATGACCAAACTGTTTCCAAACATGGCTCTTCCATTACTGATAAATGCTCCTGGGGTTCAGATCTTATTCCTATTAAATTCTTATCAAGTATCCCTGGTGTGCTGAATGCTATACATTGTGAGTGGACAATAGGTTGTGTGCCCTCCCCTGAAGAACCTAGAGTCTTGTAAAACTGGTAGGACCCACATAAACACCCCTAAACTTCTTCCAGGGAATATGTACAAGCATCAGTCTTTACAACATTTTGGTGCTAGCTGCAAGGAGAAAACTGAACAGTGCTTCTATAAAATGAGAAAACCACAAGGGCATGACTATAACCAAGCTGGGGGGCGGGGCTGTCTTGTCCACACTTGTCTCTTGGCTCAGGTCTTCTCCATTTCTGCTGTCTGCCATTGGTCCAGCTCCAACTTCTATCTCTTCTGGCCAGGATGACTGCCACAGTCTTTGAATAAACTCTGCCACCAGTGCTCACCATTCTAGGCATGTCTCCTGCACACCATTCCCCAAGGAAGTGTTTCCTAACTTTGTCACTCCTCTGTGTGAAGATTCCATAGCAGACTCCCTCAGCTCTCGGGATATGGTCTGAATTAATCCCTTAACATGACATGAATGATCTTTGAGCTTTGCGCCTTTTGTCGGTTTTCCCTTTCATCTCCTGTACCACTCAGGAGCCCATTTACACTACCAGGTAGCCTCTTCCTTGAAGGCCCCCCACGTTTTCCATGCGTGTTCTCATCTCCATGCTGCAGCTCTTGCACCACAGGGTCACTGACACACCCTGACCTGTCCTGCTTACTTAGCCATCAAATCCCAGTTGAAGCATCGCTTTCACCTACAGTATATTTTCTAAGACTCCTCACATTTCCCTGGCCTGCCCCTCCTCCCTCCAGTTTCTAGTGTGAGACCCCACACACACCCTTACTGTGGCACTTCACACCAGGCTGAGTCTTTTCTGTATCCTCAGATAGACCATGAGCTCGTCTGAAGAGTAAACGGCATCACATTCACTCTTGCATCTCTAACGTTTAGTACAGAATTATACAGGAAAAAAAATACAACTAAATAAGGGCTAAGGAGCCCAGGTGAAACTTAGATGTCCTTCATAAATAAAAGAATGGATGAATGAATGGCCACCTACGTGGTGCAGCTGGGGTGGGGTGAGGGTGGAGTCCACCATAAGAAAGGATTGATGTCAGAGTCTGGATATCAACACCTCCTCAGAGGTTGTGAGAAGGAGCCGAGGCTTGGTAAGTGACAAGAGACCATAGCTAAAGAAAACAGACAAGCTTCAGAGGTGGAAGCAGGAGCCAAAACCCCCCAACATTCGTGCAATTTGTGCCAATATTTATTATTCTTCACATGATTCCCTTTGACTACCTGCTCACCCCAGGCCATAAATCAAAATACTGGCTTTCCAGGGGGGTTCCTTGTCTCCCATGGCTGGGAAGAAGACAACACCCCACTCTTTGTTCCGAATCCTAATCTAGACCTCAGACACACCCCTCCACCCCAACAAGCACCCTCAAAGTGGCAGAGTGGCACGAGGGCTTTCCCTGGGGATGCTGGTAATCAATCACTGGGGCCCATCCCTTTGGGAGGCACCTGAACCACAGCCACACACCAAAAGATGTCCCAGCACCCATGCACTTCGGGGTCTTCTCTGCCTTCTCTGTTTTGTTTTGTGCTCCTTTTGCTTTGCTTTTTTATCTCCTCACACTATTTCTTCCATGGCGGGGAAAAAGCTTTTTAGCTGGAAAATGGCAGGCTTGACTGCCCTTGCCTCGGTAAGCGGAGCTCTGCCACATCGGGCAAGCAGCGCAGGAGGCAAAGATGACAGCAGCAGCTGAAAGCAAAGCAAGGAGGAGCCAGAGCTGAGCACGTCCACGGAGCCTGCGGCCCACCACTCCCTCAGCACTTGCCCTTTAGCCAGGGAGCCGCTGCTTCCCGAAAGGCACCTGGTTGTGGATGGCCAAGGGCACTGCCCACCCGGGCGCGCAGAGTGGGCTCATTAGGATGGAGCTGACGCTGTAGCTCCTCCATCACAGGCTGACATTCGCTCTGGGCGCGATCTCACAACCGAGCGCAGTGAACAACGACAAAGTGGGGTCTCTCACCACTCACAAGGAAACTGGAGAAAGAGCAGTGCAGAAGAGAGAGCCGGCAAGCACAGGTTAAAGGAGAAAAGAAACGAGAGACAGATGAAGAGAGAGGGAAAGCGAGTTACTTTTCTAACGTTTTGCACTTAGAGGAAATGATGCATAAACAATACTATAAAGAATTAATATTCCCATCAAGGCTAGGCATTTAACATGTCAGTCAGGAAACCACCACTGAGGTCTCAGAGAATACACCAGGTCTGTAAAAGCAATGGATCCACAGAGCCTCCTGCACAGGGTTTTGTACTTGTAGGCAGGGTGAACCCTTGTTCCAGACTATTGTTTCCCTCCCGAAGAATCCAGGAAAATTCAGGAACAAGGCATTAGGATTTGGAGATGCTCAGATCAAACTACTTTTATATGTGAGAAGTGGCTTCTCTGAGTCTTGGTTCATTCATCTGTAAAATGGGAACAATTTCAACATTCTTCACAAATTGGAAGTCAATCAGCTCTTAGTGCTTTCCAAAATGAAGAGGTCAGAATGTAGATACCAGAGACTCCTTAGGTTAGAAAAAACAGTGGGCAGGCTGATGGTGTTCTGGGCTACAGCTATAGTCCATACCTCAGTTGGTCTGATCACACCTAACCTGTGTCACAAGTGAACATATGGACTCTCCAAATAAATAGGCCCTATGCTTCCCCCTGAGCCAGGAGAGTCATGGTTCCACACATGGAGGACACAAAATCTGTACCCAGAGGCCTTGTGGCCTGGCTGGAGAATCCCACCTGTATCGTAACAACCACTGGAGCCACAGGCACTATTTCTCTTTCTTTGTCTGAGATAAGGGGCTTATAAAAAAATCAGCATTAAAACATGATTTGAAAACCCAGAATCTTCTACCCAACACCTCTGATGTCTTTCCCTTAGCAACACTGCTTCCATGCAACACAAGGCACACATGGGAGGAGAGTTCATCTATGTTGTCTCACCGAAGGCCTCCAGAAACATCTAAGCAGTGGCCCCTTTGAGAAGTAACTGTCCCAATAAGAGGTTAGGGGTGTGATCCGGGAGGTGGAGAACAGTGTTATGATGGGCTCTTCTCATCTTGAACAGTTGCCGACTCTGCTGGTCAACAATGCATCACTTGCAACTGAATTGAGTGTGATCTTCACTGAGCCATGGCTATCATTCGCTATGAACACAAAACAATAGCTTAGATGAGTGATCTAACTCTCTTGAGTTCCACAGTAGACAGCATTCAAGGACTTCAAGCATCTACATCTCATGCTGAGCTCTGAGGCCATGTGAAATAGTTATCTCAGGAAACACTTCCTTGCTGCATAAGCCTCGCTGGCATGCCAGCTAAGATTAATCATCAGCCAGCCTTGATTAAGAGACTCCTGGAGAAGGGACTGGATTGTGGGATGCCACAATTATTAAGAGATTAATCCACTGATGTGCTCAGATGAAGGTGCTGCTCGAAGGCATGACCCAGTTGGAGAAGTGGGTCATGGTGTGGACCTTTGGAGGCTGTGGCTCTTAGTCATGCTCTTCCCTGTGCCCTGCTTCCTGGTCACCATGCGGTGAGCAGCTGTGCTCCACCAGATCCTTCTGCCACGATGTTCCTGTTCTGGAGCCAGCCAACCATAGACTAAAACTTCTGAAACCGTGAACCAAATTAAAGCTTTCCTCTTTTAACTTGTCAGGGTCAAGTATTTTGGCCCAACAGCAGGAAAGTTGACTTCTCTCCAACGTTATCTTCCAAATCTCAGCTTCCTCGTCTATAAGCAAGAGATCATAATAATAGCCATACCTCGTAAGTTAGTTCTGAGCATTAAGTGACTCAACATAGAAACTGGTTAGAAGGGCACCTGTCCATCTAACCATGATCAGATTTTCATATTTGATTCTAGCCTCAGGAGCCCACACATAGGCTTTCTACGGAAGAATAACCCACTTCAGGATCAGCTCTTGATGATAGACCTTGAGCAGGTGATTCAGCACTAACCAGGCTCCACACTCCAACAATTTGTAACTATTGGTCCTTTTCCCCCTTGCTCCCCACTTTATATCCCCATCCTGAAATCCAGAAGAGGATCAAATCTGAGATACAGTCACACCAGTTTCCAAATTCAAACCTATTAAACCTCCACTTCTAACCTGTAAAATCCAGGCCACTGTCTTAGAAAATGAAATATGGTAGCAAAAGCAGCCAAACTAGATCTGACAGGTGTTTGTGCATAATATTTAGTTGGATGCCAATATGAGTCTAAACCACCCCATTTCCTCCCTCTCCACTGTGTTTCAAAGGTGCTCTTTATACCCATGGGTATCACCCAAGCCCTGGCTATAAGCAGACCAAAACTATGTGCTGATCTCCCTCTCTATTTTAAGCTGCACCTGGGACTGCTCCTGACCACTCTGCAAGAGTCAGGCATCTTGCAGTAGCGGCAACACTTAGGCTTCCAATGCCCTGGAACACTGCTGTCCAGCGAGACTTTCTACAGCAATAGAAATTTATATCTGCGGCTGCAGTGTCCAATGCAACAGCCACATGTGGCTGTGAAGCACTTGCAATGTAGCTCAGTGACTGAGAAACTAATTTTTAATTCATGTAATTTTAATGAATTTAAATATAAATATATACATATGACCAATAGCTTCTTTAATGAAAAGCACAGCCTCATAGTCATCTCTAGTTAACTGCCAAAGTGTTAACAGCAGTCACTCTCTCAAAGCAAGATATCTGAGCCTTTGAATTACACAACTGACATCTCTACTTGGACTTTGCAATTTCCACAGAGGCTGGCATGTTGACACAGGAAAATGATATAACTGCACGGTTGTTTCCAGTGGCCTTCAGTCACTGGCCAACTAGAAGACTTGCTTTTGAAATGCAAGTAGAACCAACATTTCCCTTCCATTTGTTTTATGCTGGAAATGTATCTCTCTTTTAATGATCCACTACCATGGGATTACTCTGAAGGGTCTGCTGAGGGCCAGTAACTAAAAGCCTTTGCATTGCCTGAAGATAAGGGGCAAGATGCAGGGGAACCTTACTAAAGATTAGGTGTTTGGCATTTCAATTTCACTCAGTCAGAAGTTCTACAAGAATTATCTTACTTTACAATATTTTACCTTAATCTTCCCAAGATCAGATTCCAAGAAGCCACACAGAATATTAAGTGAGCTTTCATTTTAAATTAGAAAGTTTGTTAGGTGTGAAATCATAAACAAATTACCATCTCTGCCAAACTGAGATTGGTCCCAAGAGAAGAATAACCCTCTCCTTTGAAAGGAAGGAGACTTGCATAGTTTCACAACCTTCATTCCAGGTATTGAGATTGCTACATGGGTTGTCTTCAGCCAGTTGTCATAAACAAAAGCAAAACAAATCAAAATACCTTGACCCAAGTCAGAGGAAGTTGGGGATGGAAGGTAAGCTTCATCTTGTTGGATAAACATCTGCCAGGTCTTTACTCTGTGCTAGACTGCCACACAGACAATGTTGCTTCAAGTTCAGGCAGAGACAAATGCATACAATGACTGCCACATAGAAGGTACGCAGAACACACAAGATGTCTGGAAGCACAGACAGTGGAGTAGTGGCTGCCACAGAGATACTTTCCAAGTACTCTTCAAATTGGGACTTGGAGATATAGAATTATTTCTGTCTTCCAGTCAAGGATTTCCAGAAAAGATCATAGGAAGATAGTGACAGCAAGGAGAAGGGAATGAGCACTGAGCACTAGCAAGCTGTCCCAAACAATGGTCTCACCTTCATTTGGGAGCCTCGCACTGTTTACAGTCTTCCTGGCTCCCTGACCTCATCCAAATTCATGCAACTGGTCCAAGCACATCATGGTGCTTTGGTCACGCCTCATTATGAGAAGGCTTCATATCAGGTCCCACTAACAATACTTCTGATTCTGCTCATCTAGACTTCCAGTTCTTCTGCAAAGCTCCAGCAACTCACTACTTAAGAGAACCATGCTTTTTGTTTCCTCAGAAAGACCACACACTACTGCTCTAGGGAGGCAACTATCTAAACAATGATGATCCAATGGTGGAAGGGGATGGAGACCTTAGGGTGGGATGGCCGGGTTGTCCAGTGCTGCTTGACTGAGAAAAGACATCAAATCCTTAAAGACAATTTACAAAGGGAAACGTCAGACCGTCAAGTATAGCACACCAGAGTGACACAGAGAAAGAAAGAGGGGACAGGAGTGAACAATGTAAGTATAGACTAGATGGAAATTTTTCTGGCATACTAAGATGCCAGCAAGAGTTTAAGATTGATTTTCTAAATTACACCTATGAAATCAAGTTTTAAGAAAGAATACTTACCCAGGTACAAACAAAAGTGAGACCATTCACAGAAAAATATATTCCTGATGCCTAGGTATTCAAAACCAGCTCAAAATTTATGTACAAAATGCTTCTTTTTACTTCTGATTACTCTGTATGCTAGAAACAATATTGGATCTTTTTGTAGGATTTTCCTCCCAACCTCCAATAAATTAGGTCATGCTGGATGGATATTTGGACCTACTGTGTGAATTTTTGCCAAATAAATACATCATACTGGTCAGCTGCAATGTCAGTATTAGAATTCAGATCCCCAGAAACTAGACTCAAGTAGAGCAGCCCGTTGTAACAAAGGCCCTGAATTCACCATGAGATGCCCAGCAAAGCTAACCTCCAACCCTGCTCATTAGTGTATTAGGTGATGTACAATGTGGTGACTGCTAGTTCTGAGTAGCACCCAGGGCAAAGGCAGGGTCAGCAAGGCATTATGGGATGTGTCCACCTACCTTATTCACCAGATGTGTAAAAGTGAAACCTCTGGGTCTTGCCCAATCAAAATGACCATAAAAGATAAATATTTTATATTAGTTTTGGACAGCAAGGCAGCTATGAGAGTACACATAAAGACACTTATAAAGCAGGTTCCCGTAACTCATTCAGAAAGTATAAGAACTATAGGATAAGTGTAATCAAAGTGAGGGGGAATATTTTGAAGGGGATGAATGGTGATGAGTCTTTGCTATAATAAAATGTTTTTATTTAAATCCATCACTTTTATTATGTATAGCCTATTTTGAAAGCAAACAAGATAAATGAAGGACTAATGTTTTCTTCGGGGAATCTCATTGCTTCAGCAAGACATTCAGGTACAGAATTTAAATCGTCTATCTCTGAAGTTTTCTAAAGTTCAAACTCTTAAAATATTCCTTAGAGCCGGGCGTGGTGCGCATGCCTGTAATCCCAGCACTCGGGAGGCTGAGGCAGGAGGATCAATGCGAGTTCGAGACCAGCCTGGGCTACAAAAGTGAGCTCCAGGCCAGCCTGAACTGCATAGCAAGACCCTGTCTCAAAAAGACAAAAAAAAGAAAAAAAAAATATTCCTTAGCCAGGCATGGTGGTGCAAGCCTGTAATCTGAGCACACAGGAAGCTGAGACAGGAAGATCTCAGACAGTTCGAAGCTGGCTTGGACTACATAGTTAGTCCAGGTCAGCATGAACTACATAGTGAGATCCCATCTCAAAAAAGAAAAAAATCTTTAATATACACATTTGGATCAGCTCTAATATGATATTGAAATATCTCAGATAGATGTGAGTGGCATTTTTTTCTTACAGGTTTAATGACAACTATAAAAGTAACAACAACAACAAACATGTGAAGCAGTTTTTTTAAGGACAGCCCACCACTTTAAGCTGATTCCTTTGATTTTTTTTTTTTCATGAGAAATGATGTCCATTTATAAGAAGTGAAGAAGCATGAAGTTGAACCCAGTAAAGCCACATGCAGAGATCTTGCTCGTGCTCTGGGAAGGATGGGGAAGAGCTTGACGTGGTGAGTCTGTGGCTCCACAATCTAAGGACTGCTGGGAGCCCAGCAATGAAAAGAAAGACAGTCCATCATCTTGAAAATGAGAGCAGTCATGCTGCAGGTGGGCCGGCAGGAGCTGTCCTTACCATTGCCACAAAGGAGAGCACCACAAATCCTTGCAGTCAGTTCAGATTTTCCTCCTTGTGTCTCCTCTGAAGAGCTTATCTCTGTAGAGGCCTCAGCTGATAAAAAAAAAAAAAAAAAAAAAAAAAAAAAAAGCCCAGGGGAATTCAATCACAACCCAAGACCTAGTAGTTGCTCTCCTCCTCCTCCTGGAGATGCGACTGGAAGAGCCAGAGGCGAGCCCGTGAAAAATAAGAAGGTGAAGTAAAAAAGCAATTCAACAGAACCAAATTTCTGTAATTCTGTCGTGCTTCTCCCAGAAACGTTATTCCTAGTTACTTTTCAGCTCCTCAGGGAGAACGTTTAAAATCACAGGATCGAGACAGGGGAAAAGGAATGGGATACTATAGCCTCAGCCTAGGACAAAATGTCACTTCATGGTTGTGTGGGCCACTGTTGGTCTCTGACTATTCTCACCTCTCAGGGCTCTCTTCTTGTGTGACTGACGTGTAAGGCTGACAAATCTTGCTAGCATGAGATGGAAAAAGCAAAAAAGAAAGGGACACCGCAGTGCTGCTCCAGGCGTGAGCACACAGCAAGGGTGGGCTTCCCAGGCACCCTCTGGGGACAGCTCCCTTTCCTCACTGCAAGGGCTCGCCCAACCTCTTCTTGATCTCTACACATTCTTTAGCTTTACTCTCCCAGCCTTCCAAAGGTATTGTAAACTCCAAATGCCCTGTATTAAGTCATTCCTATTCAAAATACCTACGATGGCTTCCGCCGGTCCTAATACATTAATCTATCTCATATTTCTCAAATTAGGATATGTGCCTACCACTGAGGGCACCAGCAGTGTGTAAAATCATAACAGAACATGGTCTGTATATTTACATGAAAGTAAGAACAAAATTTGTAGCAAAGTAATAAAAGGATAACAATAGTGAATGCACCATGTATCATTATCTTCAAAGCAGTTATTCAGTGTTCAAGACATGGGCATAAAAGATTTTCACTTAGAGAAAAGAAAAACAGACAGAGCACAAAACTTGCTTTACAACAAGCCAGGAGAATGCAAACTTATCTTGAGCTACTTTATTTTTGGAGATCTATTCTTATATTCAAATAAGCACTGAAATATGGGGAAGAAGACATTAAAATACATTCATTGGGCAAAGTATAAAATTTAATAGAAAATAAATTCCTGCAGAAGTGCATTTTGCTCTGCACTCTTAGTCTGCCGAAATGTCAGAGAAGACTTATAATCAGCTGTGTCCTGCCCTTCTCCCTGCCAACCATGCCTAAGCCACAGCAAGCACTCTCTGTGGGTTTTATTTGCCTATGGACAAAGAGTGGATAAATTGACAGGAAGATAAGAACTGGCAGAGACCAAGAAGCAACACAGACACTGAAGAGTGTTGCATTATTTGCTTTTGTATGAAGAGTATAGACGAGGTCTTAATGTACATAAAATGTAACTGTGAGATTGACTGGATTGTTTTCCTTTGAAGCTTTAGGCTCAGCAGTAGGAAACTGAGACTAGTAACTGGACTTATTTCATAGGGTTGTTAAGAGTTTAGGGTGTAGACTCAGGAGATGTGGTACAGGCAAAGCCCTTCCCCAGTGAGTGGATTGCCCCATACCCGTCAGCTATTTTCACTGCCAGTGTTCACTGCAGTAGAATAGCCTACAATATGCTGAGGTTATACAACCTGTGTCTAATTCAATCTTTCCTCAACAGTTCAGAGAGCACTGAAGTACTTCAGCAGGTCATTGGCAATAGAAATTACCTCTCCAGCTCATTAGCCAGAATGGCAGATAGCAGGGTGCCCTGGTTGTCCCCGTACAGGCACAAGGGAAGTTGGCTAGGACAAGCGACGTTTGGACCACGTGGCAGTCTTCCAATTTGAATTGTTATTTGGGTTAGGATTATAAGATTAGTAGTGAGGAGTCCACAGTCAGTGAAATAATACATTCTGACTCTGAAAAAGAAACGGATACAGCAGCCCATGGAATTTTACTTCTCACATGAAATGCAAACTGGCAGGAGCGTGAAGCCCATCACAGGGGCACATGAACAATTACCAGTGCTAATGGATAGAGGCAGAGGAACGCCTGGTGAGGACCCCGTGGCACCCGGGCTAAGTCCAGTTCTATTTAACATCTTGGTTAATGATCTGGAAGAGGGATAAACATGATGCTAAACAGAGATGCTGAAGTGGACATCTGTTGGCACTGTCTGCCAGGAGCCCCGTCATCCATCAGGGGTAACAGCACCCAAATTATGCTTTGGGAAACAAGCCCTTCCCTGGCAGATGAAGTCTAGGTGACACTAAGGTGTCGTGACTCCTTTGCAGAGGAAGGGCAGGTGGCCCGTACTGGGCCAAAAAGACACTCTCTTACTGGATTTGAATCTTAAATGGAAAAGCACATAGACACACACACACATACACACACACAAACATACACACACACACACACACACACACAATTCATCAAAAAGACATTGAACAATGGATCATTATTTATTCCAGTAGTCTTTCTCTGAAATATATATATATATATATATATATATATATATATATATATATATCCCTGATATCTTGGAGTTACCCTGGCTTTCTCTTCTGCTTTCCTTTGAAATGTTTTCTCCATGAAAAATAATCAATGCTATTTTCCTTGAACTACAAAACACACACACACACACACACACACAAGATGCAGCTCCTACTAAATTAATTCTATTTACCTGCCCCTTCAGCAATTCTCAAAATATTTTTCAATATTAGTGTGAGAAACACTGCTACAGATGAATCAAGATATTTAAAAATCATAGTGTTTAGATTCAAGTTGAAGAAAATCCACATTGACAATTTTCCAGGGAA
Organism: Myocastor coypus; assembly: GCA_004027025.1. Classification (NCBI taxonomy): domain Eukaryota; kingdom Metazoa; phylum Chordata; class Mammalia; order Rodentia; family Myocastoridae; genus Myocastor; species Myocastor coypus. Next base: position 55,469 of record PVJA010004314.1, read on the forward strand.
AAGAAATGTATCCTAATATTAGCACTGCAGAACAAATCACCCAATCTTAGAACAGAAGAGAATTCAACAAGAGCTTGCAATTTTACCAGTTTCTTTTTTTTTTTTTTTTCTTACCTTTTGGTTGAGCATGCATGTGTGCGTGTATGTGTGTGTGCATGCGCGCGCGCGCACGTGTGTGTGTGTGTGTGTGTGTGTGTGTGGTGTTCTGTATTTTTCAGTTGGGGTTCACTATTTTTCCAGGGCCAACCTCAAATCACTGGGCTCAAGCAGTTCTCCAGCCTCAGACTCTCAACTTGCTGGGACTGCAGATGCGTACCCCAGAGTGAGCAATTCGTGCAATACAATGCAGCCGGCACTAGCCCGGTATGGATGGCCTCCGTGGTACACTGTCTGAGGTGAGGTGTGTGCTTACCTTGAGCAGAGGGAGAATAAGCCCAATATAATTTAGAGAAATGCAGTAAAAATAAGTCAGGTCATCCAGGATAAAGGGACAATGCTCAGGGCATATTAGTTTTCTGGTTTTGGTTTTGTTTTCTAACAGCCCTGCCTTCCTGGAGCACAAAGCAGATCAAGGAGCCTCTATCTTTCTTCAAAGCTAAGAGCTGCCCCATGCTGCATGGCCATATTTGCTGATTAGAAAAAAACTCAGCCACCTAGGTCCAAAAGAGGTGAATACTAAGGGAGAGATGATGACACCCTCAGTCCAGCTGGAAGCCTTAGCCAGGCATGGCAGTGCATGCCTGCAACCTCAGTGCAGTGTAATCTGAGGCAGGAGGATTACCATAAAATCGAGGCTGATATAGGTACAAAGTAAGTTTGAGGCCCACCTGGACTACATAGTGAGTGCCTCTCTGAGGAAAAAAAAAAAAAAAAAAAAAAAAAACTCTACACTATCTCCTCAACAAATCACCTTCTGCACTTCTTTGAGGTCAAAAGAAAGTTGCCCAACTAAAAAAGCCACTCTGTTCAAAAAGAATATGGACAGAAGGCATTTTCCTCCTGTACTGGAAAGAATCAAAATCCATGTCCTAACCCACAAGAAGGCTCAACTCTATTGTCCTGGCCACCCAGAACCTAAACATAAAGCCATTAGGAAACTAGTTCATGCCACACCCTGCCTGGTGCTATGAAAAGAGCAACATATACAGACGGATAAATGATAGTAAATTTATTATGTACAGACAAGATATCTAGCATAGTGGCACTCGTGGTCCCAATGGAAAGAGATGTTAACTCCAAATGGAGACAGAGCAGAGTTCAGTGAAGAGATGATAGAGAAAAATGTAGGCAATTCGAGGGCACAATTGGCATAATCTGGCCATGGTAAAAGCTGTTACCACAGGAGGCACCCCAAAGGGGAAAGGGAAAAGGTGTAACCCAGCAGGAGCCGGGCCTGTGAGAGGTGTCACCCCAAAGTGTCTGTGCCCTTTGGAAGAGAAGGACAGCCATTCTTAATCCACAGTGCAGCAGGGAGGAAGCTGGGTGAATGGTCATGTGACCTCCCCTTCCTGACTGCCCTCTGCTGCCTGTCTCCATGTCTAATGCCAGCCAATGGGTAGGGAACCCAGTCAGTGCTGTGGCATTTGGGCTTCAGCCTCATGGTGTTTAGAGAAGAGTGAAAGGAACGGGAAAGAGACCTGAAAGGGTAAGCAGAGGAGCATCTATGGCTGTGTCCCCGTTATCTTTATTTGTATCTCTCACAACATGACAACTTTTCACACAGATCTCCAAAGAACAGTGTTCTCTTTAATGCTTGTGATTCTGTGTCTGATCTTCTTCCCTTCTCTAAATATTAGGCTATATTTTCCTTAATTTCCAGTTATACAATCAGGGTGTAAGGTGCAAACATGGTATTTTCCCTAATTTTCTATCACCTACACTCGGGCTTCCTTAAGACTCTGATCACAAAAGAAAATAAAGCCAATGACAGAATACTAACTGACCACAAAAAGCTCAGAGGACAAAGGAAATTTAACAAGCAAAGGGCAGAGCCCTTTAAGTATGTGCCTAAAACAAAAGCCATGCTGCATTAAGATGACAAATTCTTTTAAAGAAGGCTGAAGCAGTAGCCCTGCCCTTGACTGTTGCTGACCTCCACTTTGCTCAGCTCTACCCTGGGGACAGCAATAGCACCTGTGCCAGGCTCTGGGGACAAACTAGGTCCCAAGCTCGAGTCTCACAAAGTCCTATTATATGGAGCATCACAGAGCAGGAAGTACATGAAGAAGTTAAGGAGTAATTTAGGAACACAGTGCTGGAAGGAGCTCTAGCAAAATGAGAGCAGTTATGTCATGAAAGGACTGCAAAGGAAAGTAGGACAGCTGTCACTTCTGAGATGTTTGCTGACAGAATCTTCAAAGCATCGCTTCCTCTTCTGATTTCCACCATTTTGAAAAGGAACGTGTGTCTGGCTCAGCAGTCAGACCGATCTTTCTTCCATCCTGTCTTTGCCCTGGCAGTGGCAGCACAAGAAGTCTTATGGGAAGATTCATTTCACCACCCCTCTGCCACATTAGCCTCACACTCATGAGAGGGACCCCTCCTAACCCCTGGGAAGGGATCCCCTCCCCAACACCTTGAATATCTACCTCCTGGGGCCCTAAAGCCAACCCAGTCCTGTACTTGTCTTGCTCAAACTTTAATTGCCAACTATTAAAATGCAAGCATTCTGAAATAATTTTTCAAGCTATTAATAGTGAGATTTTGATGAGCTAGTTCAAAGTCAGCTCTAATGACTTGTTGATGACTTTAATGGTTCTTGCAATGCATACTGTGAATGACCTATTGTTAAAATAGAGAATGACTTGCTTTTACATTAATCTATTAACTCTTCTTTTCTCATAGTAATTCTCCAGACTAAAATATTTTTTTTCCTTTCAATCTGAGGACTGATGGATAGAGAAAACTGAGGCATACAGAAGGAATACATTTTAGTGACTGTTAACAAGTGGAGACAAAGGAGAGAGGCAAGAATAAACAAGAGATTCTGAGGTGAAGGCCAAGTGTTGTTTCTATGAAGCTGTGGTTTAGAGAGGAAATAAATCCAGCAAGATCATGCTTCAATCAGGGACAAGGACAGGAAGGTGCAGATTCAGAAGGCAGGTGGTGGGGATCGGTGGAATGACCCGGCCTCTCTAAGGCACCATTCCTGCTTCAGCAAGACACACTCAGTTACAGAGTGCAACATCCAGCTCTGGTTTGTAGATGTCACCTCCAAGTTCATATTTCTAATTACACACCTTGCTTAATCTCTAAGCAACAGACCTTTGGCTGTCGTTACACCCTTAAGCCACCATCCACACCTGAGCGGTGTGCATTCCCTTCTGACCCAGAAGCAGCAGCAGCTGCTCTCTGGGATAATCTGATCCTCCTCCTGTTGAAAGCATGTGCTCATACCTCATACAGCGACCCTCCTGCTCCAGGCTGCTCACCACACCATTATGCCCTGTGGGAGGAACCTGCGTGACACCAGGGGAGGATGTCCCACAGCTAACAGCAGATGAAGCAGAGCAAGTCTATGCAAATGACCAATATCAGAGGTTTTACCTCCTACTTGGCTTTACCTCCTACTTGGCTCTGCCTGTATGTTTAAGCACACAAACTCATAGCGAGGGCATTTAAGGAAGGATAAATGTTTATGGAAATTCATAAGCCAGGATACATGGCTGAGAGCACTGGATAAAAGATAAAAAGACAGAAAACAGCATCATAATAAGAGGAGAAACCACCAAACATAGCAAGCTGACACAGGGTATTGAAAGTGTTTCCTGAAAGAAAGCATAAAACTTGCAGAAAAACAAGAAATGTTAGCAATATGAGACTTCAATTATTGCAGTGTGCTAGAATTCTTTTAAAATAAGACATTTGATTTTTGCTTTCTGGCAGTAATATTTCCCAGAAGGTTAGAAAATATTTGAGGAGAGCTGCTATCTGGGGCTTAATTTTGCACCTTAAAGAAGTCCCAGTAAAGAGCTACCATTGTTTTCCATGAAATGTTAGACAGTAAATATTTTACATTTAGAAGCCGTATCCTCTGTGCCTCTGTGACATCCATTCTGCTTCATTTCCATAGTGCAAAAGCAGCCATAGATAACATGTAAACAAATGAACATAGTTATGTTCAAATAAAACTTTATTTACAAAAATAAAGAACCAAGCAGAATTGTCTGCAGGGTGCAGTTAGTGAACTTCTGCCCTAGATGGATACACAAATATTCCGAAGAGAAAATGACCAATCTTGCTGAAGTTCGTGGTAACTACGAAAGTGGCTGCTACGGGGAATCAAGTGTACAATTTAGTGAGAGAACTTTTGAAAGAAAATAAAAAGTAAATCTGAATCTGTGTGTTTCTAAAAAGACAAAATGGCTCAGAGCACTACATTAAATTACTTTGTTCTGGCTATATAATAATTATCTTAACACAGAAGATATTTAAAGGAGATAATATGGATGCCCAGAAAGTTCTGTGATAAAACAAAATTATATAACCAAATACGTAAATGATAAAGGTACATTCACAATATATAAAGACAGGATAGTTATAAAAATATAAAGATGATCTGGTAAGAAATAATAGCGGCTAAGGCTCAAGGAAAAGAGATAATGGACTCGTTAAGGCTATGTTCTAAAGAAAGTGATGCAAGAAGTGACAGAACCAGCCTTGAATGATGGCATAAAATTAAAAGGTGACATGGAAGGCAGTTAGTCACCTTTCTCTTTCCTTTTCTTCTCTTCCACCAAGAAGAATTGAACAAGTTGAAGAAAACATGTCTAAGACAAAACTGAAATTCCATATGGGGAAAAAATAGTAAAAAAGAAATCACTGAAACACATGACACTCTACCAGGGGAAGTGATAGTAATACAACAATGAGGGTGCTTATTGATTCTTATGACACAACATTGTAAGCATTTCATATATATTCACTAATTTAGTCCCAAATCAACACTGTACATAGTGTATATTATCATTTATCCATTTACAGATATATAACCAAAGAGTTAAAATGCTTATCCATGTATCCAGTTAATAAGTACAGAGCTTGGTCTGGAATTGAGGTACATGGAGCACAAAAGTCTTGCTTCGACAATGTTAAATAAACTCTAATTTTGAAAAGAATGGTGACCTCAACTTAGACCTATACTGTAATATTTACACAAATTAAAAAACAAGAAAAGCCACAAATTATGACCAGTTCTAATCTGTATAGATTCATAAAAATTCTCTAAAGAAATGAAGCTAAATAAATGGAATTGCTTCCAGAAGAAGAGAAAGACCCTATGGCCAAGAATCAACACAGTTTCAGCGTTAGTGCATTTCTGCCTGAGCCTGTCTAACTGCCAGTAGTAGTGGTGTCATGACGACATAGGCAGCTGTTATGGCTTGTGTTTAGTTGTCCCCCCCAAAGCTTTCTGCAGTCACTGTGGTGGCTTCTAGGGCTTGTGATTAATTCATGATCCAATGCTGGGATTATGGATGTGAGTGCTACACCTGTCCTAGGGTAGGTATCCTGATTACAATACAGGAAGGGAGAGGGGTTCAGTAGCTGCCACAGTCACTGCTCCTCTTTTTTTGCTCTTTGCTGTTTTCTGCTACCATGAACCACTGTCCTTTGCCACGTACTACTCTGCCTTGAAGCTAAGTATGGACTGACTTTGGTTTCGGCTGGCAGGTACTCTGTCCCAGCAATGAGAGTAACTGAGACATCACCTTAGCTTCAACCCTGACTCTGAGAAACACAGGCCCCACATTATGCTGAAGAAGAGCTTTTCCTTTATTGCTGAATGTCTGAAAATTGTCATCTGCATACGTAGTGATATGCATGGTGCCACCCTGCAAGAGCTGAACAAAGCTCAGGTATCCAACTGCCCAGTGGAACATCATGCTACAGCTTTGCTCCATATCCTCACACCTAGGGAAATGCTGCTTTAGTGACCTGCCAGCACCACTTTCAAATCCTGTATCAGTGGCTTGAATCTGACTTCTGCTATGATAAGCAGTCATGAAGCCTAGGGTAAGCTACTTAACTTCTTTGATCAATTTCTTCATCTGCCAAATAAAGGCATCCTAGAAAACACTTGTTTTAGTGAGAAAATCAATTTTAATGCCACATGCGCTAAACAAAGGTTAGCAAGTTATTATCAGTCTCATTTTTCAATACGATCTTATCAGTCTTCGCTGATAAGACCACTCCATTGGTGACTGAGAGAAATGTTGCACAAATATGAAATCTTGGTTTCAGTAGGGGCAGTTGAGCAGATTTCTCATGAGATCTTTGAGAGTATGACAAAGAATGGCATGCAGAATAATGGTGCAGCCAGGAAAACTCATAGCTAGATGAGAGGAGCAAACCAATGACACGTAGAAGGAGCCTTTGGTGAGCTGGTCCAGATACATCCTGACAAAAGTAGTGTCCATCACCCCGATCCACTGCAAATAAGACCCTCTGATTCTATAGCACCTTCCCATTACTGGCATGCTTACAAATAGCCTTAGAATTGTCACATTTGTATTTGCGGAGCAGTAATTTATCATTTATCTCCACCTACTCCCACAAAAGACATGAAGCAGCTAACATATTTAGCAATGAGTTGTATAAAGGTGTTGCTTATAAAAGGACTTGCTTTTAAAAGGGTCACATCAATCCCTGAGGGATAAAACTTGGTCACAAAATAAGCCAAATCAAAGAAAAACTTTAACAGTGTCCAACACCAAAACTAGAACCATCACTCTCCCCAAAAACTCCTCTGTAACATTAAGATAGGGAACCAATTTTGAAATAGCACTTGTGTTAGAGATTTAGAGCTCTTAGATAATAATATCAACCAGAAATCCCTTGTGCTTGTCAAAGGAAGAAATGAAGTCTCCCTGAGGCTACAACAATAGATACAGAATACTTAGTCTACGTGGAACACAGCACATGTAGAGTAGTATGTTCAGTTCTTGTCTGTAATAGAAGCACAGCTAGTCAGTTAAAGATGGTTTAACCAAGAACAAGATAAAAACTAAACTCATATGCTTTAAATTATACTATCTTAAGAAGAGTTGAAAGAAGCAGCGCGGATAGTGTGCACACAACGGGCAAGGACCAGACCTTCATGTGTTCTCACTCCATTCTCTTTTGCCATCTCCTGAAAGCACTTGTACAAAGGTCGCCAAAGAGCCCAAACTACAGAATTTTATGGCCAGTCTATCATCTCATTTACTGTTGTCTGCATCCAGTCTTTCCCCCTTATCATCTTTTTGTTTTAGTTTCTTTTGTTTTTGTATATTTCAATAGCACTGCCATCCCCTGGTTTTCTCCTACTTCAGAAGTCAGTCTTCTCTGTTTCTCCCCCTTTCCACAATGTGGAAAAGAGGAATGCCCCTGAGCTTAGGACAGGTCTGAATTTTTTCAGCTGCCCAACCCCACTCACTAAGTGATCACATCTAAGTTCAGAGCACTAGATACCATCTCTATGCTGGTGGCTCCCACGTGTTTATATTTTCAAATACCTAAAACTAGTTCAAATCAAAAACCCTTCATATTTTTTGTATCAAAATGCTATCTCCCCAAGTCTTCCCTGTCCACCATTGGTGACACCATTCACCCAATTGCATCATCACCCTTGATTCCCCTCTCTCTGCCACCCTTCCTCATGCCACCATCCACCAGTCAAGTCAGCTGGGTAATGAATGTCTAGGGGAATACAACACTGCTCCTCCACCTCAACTACGGTTTCCTTCATCTCAGCCGCTCCTCACCTGGATTGTGAAATAGCCACCAAAATTTTCCTTGACCCCTACAGACTGGTCACACTCAGAGTAAAACAAAACTCAGAGCGTAGCACCCAATGCTCTTTCCATCACACTTCCAAGCCTCCCTCCACTGCCAAGAAGGCGTCATCTGATTTCGGCTCTGTGGCTTTCTCTGATTACCACTTTCAATATTCTTAATGCTTACTATATTTCAATTCCACAGCCTTTTTGTTGCTACTCAAAAACATGAATTTGTTTTCATCTTAAGGCATCTGTCCTGCACACATTTTCCCTCATGGTTAACTATGTTTGATTGATCAAGTATTTACATAAACACTATCTACAAGAAGTCTTCTGTGATTAGATTGTCCACTAGAGTTCAGAACCCTCTTTATTTTGTCTAAAAAAAAAAAAAGCTATTTTAAACCATGTCATATTTTTAGCATGGCTAATATTTATGTTCTCCATTCCTGAGCTCAGCACAGGTCTGAATTTTTCCAGCTGCCCAACCCCACTCACTAAGTGATCACATCTAAGGTCAGAGCACTAGATACCATAGATATTGGATACCACTAGTTCTACAACACAGCTCTTGTCATCACTATGTGCCCTGTTCCTAGAACAATACCCACCTTCAGCAGCCAGTAATAAATGTCTGTTTCCACTTCATTAAAGGAGAACCCCAGTGGCTCCCAAACTCAAGAGCCAGATTCACCTGTCTGATACATTTCTATGATCTTACCCAAATGTTTCCTAATTTGTCTTCCTTCTTGTACTCAAGAAGTCCTTTGGGGAATTGAGTATCTACAATTATTCTGCAGACTTTTGTTATCTGTGAAAGAGAATGGAACTGTACCAAATAGTTCATTCAGTATAGAGGGAGAAAACAGAACCATAGGTAATGAACATAGAAGTTGGAGGAAGGAATATTTGTGTTCTATCTGAGAAAGACCATTCAAATGATTACTACTCTTTCATCAGATAGTGATCTCGCCATCCCTGCAAGTACCGAAGAGTAAGCCAAATGTTCATCTGTGAAAGGTGTATTCAAGGGGCTCTTGCATCAGAGGAGACATGGGACTACCAGGCTCTAACATCCAAATTGATCCACCTTAACTCTCTGCAGGATGCCAAGAGGTGGAAGAGAATAAAACAAAGAAGGTATCGCGGAAATTTTGAAAAGAGGAAACCAGTGAAAAAGTATTTCAGTTTTCAACAAATGGCCAGAAGCAAAAGCTAGCTGTGATTAACAAGTGAGGGGGTGCTAAGGCAGTACTTGTAGCCAAAGTAGACATCTGCTGACAAAAAAAAAAAAAAAAAAAAGTGAACGATAAACATATTAGCTCGGAAGGTAAGGTCAGGTGTCAGGGAGAGCTTTAGGAGACTTGGCATGTTTAGAAACAGCAGAGGAGTCGCAGCCATATGTAAAGAAGGAGTTCGGCTGAGAATCAATGAGTGTTCCTGTCTCCATCAGTAGAATTAACCCAGAGAATGCCAGACTCTGAGACCAAGATTCCCAGGGAAGGTATGGGCTGAACTATGAAAAGGATGGAAACTTCTAGCCCTAAATCTCTGAAAAGGGTTATTGGGTTGGGGTTTAAAGGAAGACTCCATTTTATTTTTTTTATAAACAATTGAAATTTTATTTAAAAAAGAAAAAAAGCACATCCCAACCATAAACACTGTTACCGTTAGAGGCCCACTTGGTAACTGAGCATGATCATGAGGGTTCCCATTAATAAATCTTATTGAACAACTTATTGAAAAGAAGGAAAAAAGAAAAAAAAAAAAAAGCACACCACCATTTAACTTGTTTTAATGTTTTTTCACAAATGGTGAAAAATACTAAAGTACAGACAAGGAATAGTCATAATGCTGTGGCCAACAGTATAAATATGGAATTATAGATTTAAAACATTTCCTGGTTTAAAAAATAAACCTGGTAGTCGATGAAGCTCTGTAGGGTCTCTGCATCTAGTAGGGCTAGTCTCTGCACTCCTGACAGTGCTCATCTTTATCCATTTTTCCAGGTCCTCCACATCCACCTCTTCTTCCTTCCATTTGTTCCATCAGAGGTCCAGGAGGGCCCCCTGGACCACCTCGTCTTCCTCCACCAAAGCCACCTCAGTCCATGTCACAGCCACCACAGAAACCACCTCTGTCTCCACCACAGCCACCTCTGAACATTCCACCAGGACCACCACAGTCCATGAGGCCACCTCTTCCTTCCCACATGCTGCCAGGGCCACCTCTGCCACAATCACCACCTGGGGTGAGAGGAGGGTGGCGGGTGGAAACCTTCAGGTCTGGGGGCCTTCCGCTGGTTGCGTTCTGCTCTCCAGGTGAAGTTCTGGTTTCCACAACCCGGATTGGGACATTGCCAATCTCCAGCTCGATGTTAGATGTGTCCTCCTCCAGAGGGGTTTCCAAGGCAACCCTCAGGGCCTCTTGGAAGGAAGCCTCCTCTTTCTCCTCCGTGACCTCTCATGCGACCCATGGGTCCCCCAGGACCTCCTGGGCCACCTGGACCTCCACAGAGCAGTGGTGGCATCCCTCTGCCCTCACGAGGTGGCATGCCACCTCTCATGTTGTTCACTGGAGGCTTCTTCCAAGCAAGGGAGACTTTAAGTTTGCTTCCTTGAAAATCTTTCCCATCAAACCACTCCACAGCAGCCTTGGCAGCCGGTGGATCTTCATATGACACCGTGGCTTTGGGCTTTCCTGTTTCCTTGTCAGGTACATGTGGATCATGGGTTGTCCAGTTCTCTTGTTAATCTTAACAACACCACATTGCTTAAAGAAGCCTGCTAGATCATCGAATGTCACATTGTCACTTAGTCCTTGTATGTAAATTGCACTATTGTCTGAGCTTTCATCAGGATCTATGGAAGGGCCTAGATCAAGATCTGGTCCTTCATCCATGGGTCCATCAGGCTTACTGAAGCCACCTCGCTCTCCAGCACCACATCCTCTCTTCCCCACCCATCTCTGCTCATGCCTCCATGGTCAATCCTGGTTATCAGGGCCACTTACGCTCCTGGTCTGGAAAATCCTCCAGACTCCTTCCCATAAACACCCATGCTACTGGGGTGGTCCTGTCGGAATGAACTCTGCTGTCCATAGCTGATGCTCTGTTGGCTATATCGACTTGGAGCCTGGCCATAGGATTCACTTCTGTGCTGCGCTTTCCAAAGATCAGATGAAGAGAAAGTTTACACTGAGAACAGCAACCTTTGTGATAATTTCAAGATGACAGTGAACATTTGCATTCAAGAGGTGGGATCACACCTCCTGCTGACCAGCCCTCCTCCGTGGCTGCAGCCCCCACCAGACTCCTGAGACACTCTCCCTGTCCTAGTCCTTCAGCCAAGGGTGATGATGGCTTCTGGCTACGGCTAGTCACTGGACTATTAGCCCCTGGCTCATACTGAGTCCCTTATTAACTTCTTGCCCAACTGAAACATTAAGTAAGACCTAAAAGATGGCTCTTTCTAATCAGTTTAATGTCTCTCCCATGTATCTCCTTTATTGGTCATACTTGAACTCCAAGACCAGCAGATGTATTTAACAATAATCTGTTTTTGTTCTTAGTTAATTATCCATTAAATTGCCATTCTCCTAGACATCTAGTTGGTACACCCCTATCTGAATGCCCTTGCACTTATAATTCTATTATAATCCTGTCCTAATTGCACTCTCCATTTACCCTGCTTTTCCAGATGCAAGCAGTACCCATTCCCTGGCATAGCTGAGTATTGCTGGTACCTCTGCATAAGGGCTGTCAGACACTAGCCAAAGCCACTGGGACTCAAAAATGAGCTCCTGGCTCTGCTAAGGAATTGGGAAGTCAATCAACAAAGCAAAGCATAAGTCCCAGGATGGCATAGTACAGTAAGAGCTGAAGGGGTATCTGCAAGTTTACAGCCCATGGCCTGCGAGGTTGCCAGACTTCAAGCGTGAAGTACTCTGACATGTGCCAGATCCCATAGACTGGGAGAGACAGAGCCACCTACACTGAGAAAGCCTGGCCTGAAAAGAAGCTGGTTGTAATAGATTAATGGGTTAATCCTGTCAAAAGGCAGGGTCCTACTGATTTCTTAAAGTCCTATCTGTAACATCTCTTAATATAAAAGGGATTAAATTCCAGCATGAGTTTCAGAGCAGACAAACTATATTCAAGCCATAGCACTACCAAGATTCTTCCTCTGTAAGTGCCTAAATCTCTGAGGCAACAGTCCCATTTATAATTTTTCCCAAATCAAAAATTACACAATAATGAAATTGCCAAAAGTTGCATATTATCAATTCTCTTTCTCTCAGAAAACTATTTAGAAACAGGGTCAGATTACATAGTTTTCATGTATATTACTTTATGGTCTCACAATAACCATTTGGGTTAGATACACTGGGCATTATGACCCTGCCCTCATTTTAGAATTAATGAAATCAAGGCTCAGAAGAGTTCAATAACTAATCCAAGACGATAGACTTTGTAAGCGATTTTTAACTCAGGCTGAAGCCCAGATATCTGTCTGCTACCCCACTGAGTTTCTCCATTGGCACATCTTTCCCCAGCCCGAGGCTAACTAACACACTCTTTCTTGCACAGGCTACCATATGAGTAAAACACAATGGGGAGACATGGAAAGATATCGTGACCACAAACCACAGCTCTATTACTGATGAGCCAGGACCCTGTGTACATAGCTGAACCCCAACTCTTGGCTTCTATTTGCCACTGCACACATTCAAGAGTATCCACTGGCCCACTACACAGAAAATGTGGCTCTCCTTTTTGCTGTAACTGAAGCCTCTTTCACACATTCCCATCCTCTCTGCTCATCTGTTAAAGCAGCTGGGAGCAGCAGCTGAAAATCAGCATCGGTTCTGGTATTCTACATCTCCAGATAAGATGCCAAGCACAGTCAGTAACTTGAGGCCTTATTTCTCCTGTCCTGCCCTCCTCTGAATGAACAGCCAAGAACTCCTAGTATCTTAAGACAGAGATTGCAGAAGGCATAAGTGTTACATAGATAACAAAGTATACAAAGATATGAGGTAGAGTTGGTGTTGCGAAGAGCCATGCCTGAATACATCAGACTTTGCTTAGCTAAAAATGCTCACATGTGGACCAGTAAGAATTTGCCAGGCTGGGGATACAGTGCAGCAGCTCAATATCTGGCCATTTTGGGAATTCCATATCAGTAATCTCTCCCATAGAAGAGGAAAGGATTTCATCCATGGTAATGACACGGAGTGACAGTCCCACGGGACTAGCTACTATCAAGTCAAGGAGAATATGGCTTATGAGCATGGAATTTTGAGTCAATCTGCTTGAGTCTGAGTTTCATGCCAATTTCCCCACTTACAAAATGGTGGTGGTGGTAGTGACAATGATATTTATTTTATTATATTGTGAGACTTGAAATAAATTACACACACACAATACACAAAAATATACCGTGCACATGGTAAATATGGGATAAGTGCTGTGACTAAAGGTAAAGCGTAATGGGAGCTTCTACATTCTGTCACAATACCGTGCCTAGTTTCAGCCCTCTGACTCTACACAACTACAAAACTAGATAGTCTGTACAGTGAAAAACAAGCAACGTAAAGCTTTGCGTTCTGACAACACTAAAATTTATGAAATACGCCTTTGGCCATCCTGGCTCTTTGCCAAGAGTCACTTTTCTGACTGGAATAGAGTTCGATGGAGTTCAAGCCCAACACAGTGGTCACATGCCAAGGAGGCAGAGATAAGAGTCCTTAGAATTCCAAGAGCCTAGAATCTTCAAGGATTATTAGCTAGTTTTGCTATAAATCTCTTGTTAAAGTCTGGGTTATCCTGGGGGGCCAAACATATAAGATTTTCTAGTCAGTAGCTAGTCCTTGGTTGGAAGTTCAGCAGAAAATATGGGTTGAATTTTGGTGAAGAAGAAAGTTCTAGGGCTTGCAGTCCCAGCACTACCAAAGTAGAGCGCAACCTTTTTCAAATCTTACGAGCCACACTGCTGTTTATTCTGAGCACCATGCTGGCAGTGCACTGGTTCATACATGGACTCTCCAGAGCAAGGCTCAAGCAGGTGTCCTTTCAACCAGTTAATTCCCATATTGAATCAAATAGATAAAATTGTCATTTTTATTTTTCCTTTTATATTATCTTATATAAATTAATGAAAAATATGCAATTTTAGTCATTCTATATTTAAATCACTGGACTGACAGGTTCACTGTTCCTATCATCAATCTGAGAATCCGGAAATGCCACACTTTAAAATTAAGAACTGTACCTTACGATTAAGACCCATTATAGTCTCACACTAATAAATCCAAACTCCAAAAATGGCCCTGACAGAATTTGGAGACTGAGTACCAAGGCAGAGTGGCTTGTGTCATGGGTTTTCAATAAATAAACATTAACAAAGCATAAAAAGTTCAAGTTAATCATTTAGTATTTAAACTGGAACATAAATCAAGAACTTACACTTTCGCAAGGAAAACCACAAACTCCAGTCTCTTCAGCATGTTATTAAAAATGTACCAGTATTCAACTAAAAGAATCACACACACACACACACACACACACACACACACACACACACACAAGAAATAAGACCTAAATTTTGACCTGGCATATGCAAATGTTAAAATAGCTATGAATAGCCATAAGAATGTTAAAAGAAGTAAAGGGAAATGCATGCAAATAATTAATGGAAACTATGTTGTAAATGTAAGGACAAGAAATCTCAGCAGAAAAACAGGTATTACAAAAAAGATGGAAATTAAATTTCTGGAATGGAAATGCAAGATAACTAAAATAAAGAAAAAAGTCATTCTATGGAGTGTAATAGTAAATTGGAAATGACAGAGAGTTGGTAAACTTGAAGACAGATTAATAATATCATTTACCTATTCTCTTATTTTTTTTAACCTGGTCCTCCGCCTAGAGAGAATTTCCAGGCTGCAGCAAGAAGATCTACAGTTGAAGCACAGTGGAGAATTTAAAGGGAAAAGATGAAGAAAAATTGGTATTGATGATTGCATATTGATATTGGTCACAATAAGAAGTCATTTAACATAGATATAAATTAAATTGCAAGAGAGGAAGAAAATGCAGTAGAAGCAGACATTAAAAAAAAAAAAAAAAAACACCTGTGTGGAAGTAATAGTCCAAAATATCTCAAACACAACGAAAGATGGGGACATACGCAATCAAGAAACTTAGCAAATTGCAGGAGTTATTTATAAAAAGGAAATTATATCTACTTATCCCATAAAGCTCTATCACTTTTTTTTTTTGCAAAACTGGGGATTGAACTCAGGCCCTTCTGCTTGCCAGTCAAGCACTTATTCTACTGAGCTATCTCCCCAGCCCATAAAGCTCTAAAGACCTCCCTAATAAAATGTTTGTAAAAGCATCCAGCAAAAAAGAAAGTGCAGAGGAGCAAAGCTGACAATGATTACTGACCAGAAGACAATGGAACAATGTCTCTAACATGCTAACACAGTGGTTCTCAAGCTTTCTAATGCTGTGACCCTGCAATACAGTTCCTCATGTTGCGGTGACCCCAAACCAAAAAACAATTTTGGTGACTACTTCAAAACTGTAATTTTGCTACAGTTATGATTCGGAATGGCTTTAGGCGAACCCTGTGGTTTGGTTGTTCGACCAGCGCCGGGGTCACGACCCACAAGTTGAGAACTGCTGCGCAGAAAAAGGGACAAAAAACTAACAATGCTGTATTCTATTACTCAACAAAATCCTTTAAGAATAAAAGTAAAGTAAGGACAATATACAATAAATGTTAGTAAAGAGTGGTGTTCAGCCAGATGAAAATTCAGGTCTACAAGTAGAACCAAAAGGCACAAAAAATGAAAAATGAATGAGGAATTATAAAAGATCATGCTGTCAGCTTATAATTTACATAGAACCACACTATATTAAAGTGAAGATGATTATATAGTATAAGAAATTTATACCATATGGAGAAGTAGAAGATAGGACCACAATCATGCAAAGGACAAAAGAGACAATTAAATGGAATTATGCTGCAATGAGGTTGTTATGCTCATGTAGAGGAAATTTGGCAATCAAGGAGCGGGAAGTGGGAACTGGAAACTCATGGCCTGAGAAGTAGGAAAAAGCAACTTCATGTATGAAATATAAGGAGCTAAACTATTGACACCAAATAGATGGCCGGAATTAAATATGCACTTCTTCAGCCCTAAAGTAACCACTAACAAAATGATTAGCAGAATTATAAATAGCCAACACAAGAAACAAAATAGAAAATACTAAACAAAATCTTATTAATCCCTAACAAGAAAGAAGCAATAGAAAAACAAAGACAGAAAAGGCAAATCTATGTAAA
This sequence comes from Myocastor coypus, assembly GCA_004027025.1. Taxonomy (NCBI): domain Eukaryota; kingdom Metazoa; phylum Chordata; class Mammalia; order Rodentia; family Myocastoridae; genus Myocastor; species Myocastor coypus. The sequence goes on from PVJA010004314.1 coordinate 71,580, forward strand.
TCCAACTACATCAACTATTACATTAAATAGAACAGTCTTCTAATTAAAGAGTAAAGATTTTCACACTTCATAAAAAGCAAGCCCTAATCATATTCTGTTTATCAAGGAAGTATTTTATATATAAAAAATAAGGGCCAGTGAGATTCCTCCGTGGCATAGTGTGAGGTCTTAAGTTTGATTCCTAGTACCAAATAAATAAAAATAAAGGAATAGATGGGTTGAAAATGAAAAGATGGAAATGTCATATCATATCATTATATAATCCAGCAATTGTACCCCCAGATATCCGTCCATCTAAGTATTTGGAGATGAACGTTCTTCACAAATATATTCAGAATAACCCTCGCTGGAAATAACCCGTATATCCACAAGCTGTAAATAGATGCATAAATCATATGTCACAAATGTAATATTCTATAAAAAGGAACTACGATGTGTGCAATAATGCAGACAAATTTCACAGACCTTTTGCTGGGGAAAAAACACCAACTCCAATAGATGACATGGTATAATTCCATTTATATGAAATTCTAGAACAATCAAAATGTATCTGCATGGATAAAGATTAGGCTAATGATTGCCCCGAGGAGGGAGACAGAGAGTAAAGGTCACCACATAGGGCTGAAAGGGAATTTTCTGAGGAGATAGAAATACCCTAGATCTTGATTAGAGTGCATATATTAGTCAAAAGCCATTGAGCTGCATACTTAGACTATGTCATCATTGTTTGACGTACATTTTACATCAATAAAGTTTAATTCCTTAAATTCAGGCAATTAAATGTTTCCTCTTTTGCCATCAACATCAAAAATACCCAATTAATTACAGAAGAGAGAAATGAGGAATGAGAGACTCAAATTAGGAACTGTACTCAAAATGACAAATACCACACTTTTTTTCTCATATGCAGGTTCAATCAGGGAGAAAAAGGTAGCATGAAAATAGACAAGTAGTAGAAGGGGCTTCTAGATTAGGGATGGCAAAGAGGAAAAGGGAAAAAGGATGAATGACAGAGAAGATGGATAGCATCAAAGTATCTTATTCCCTAAAATACATTATTTACCTATGTGAAATGTTGCAAAAGAAACCCGTTATATTGTTCAATTAATATGCGATACAATTATGATAAACAGAGTTTTGTTTTGTTTTGTCTTTTTGAGACAGGGTCTCACTATGGAGTTCAGGCTAGCCTTGAGCTCATTTTTGTAGGCCAGGCTCGTCTCAGGCTTGCATCAATCCTCCTGCCTCAGCCTCCCAAGTGCTGGGATTACAGGTGTGTGCCCAAACGCCTGGCCCTGATAAACAGACTTTTAAAAAATGAACCTCAAAAGAATTTAACAGTCCCAACCCCATCTAGTCTATTCTGAATGCAGTCTTCAAATTACCATCCACATTGTTATTGTCATTCATCAAACTTATTAATCTTCAATGCAGTTTAATTATCGAGAAATCGAGTTTCTAAAATTCTATTAGACCCAGGGAAGTTCAAAAACACAAATGCATTTTTAATGCAGGAAGCATTTCCACCCCACATGGAGTGTGCAGAATAAAAAAGTGAAGAGGGTTGCCTGGGCCTTTGTACTGGGTGTAGCCTTGAGGCAGGAACTGGGAGGCAAAGACAGTGGCCAGAAACCCTGTGGGCCCAGGAATGAGGCCCATTCAGATTTCTATTGCGTGCTTATGAATCTGTGCAGAAATTTACACATTCTGTTACTAAACCTTACCAGTTCCTGAGCCATGTACACTTTCACCAGCAGGAATGAAACCAAGACATAAGCATGGTCTGCAGGTCCATCTTTCAGATACGTGACCTCTTTTGCCTGATGTCCTTGGAGCCACTGAATCTGCTGGGAGAGCGACACCACAAGCTTCACCTCAGGCTGCTTTATGATTTACAAAAGAACAGCAGGAAACCCCTCACCTTTATTTAATCACACAGAGCACAGCCAAAAGGGGTTCCCACTCATCTTTTTTCCATATCTTTCCCTTTGCCTTCCAATCCATCTCTTTGCCAAAGAGAAAGAGGACAGAAAGCACTCAACACTACCAAACCGATGAAATGGGACAAGAAATTGATTTATGAAGTTAGCACAGGGAGGGTATAAAGAGAAGATAATGGGGTGAAATCAAGCAAGCAGAAGGGTAGGCCAAATATCAAGAAACATTCCAAATCAACAGAGTGTGAAGAAAAAAAGAGTGTGAAGCCAGCACCTAGGAGGAGCCCCGGAAGCCCTATGGGTAGAAACCGTGAAACACTCAATAACAAAAAGTAAGGGGCTGTGGCCTGGCTAGGTGGATAGAAGGAACACATTAGGGAGTCATTAAAATCCCAGAACCACCTTGTCGGATGACCCTTTCTTCAAAGGATAAGTGTTCCTTTTCTGCATTCACTCACACCTTCAGTCTCTTCTGTCTGTAATCTTCCTTCTCCCATTCTCTCCTCTCTCTCTCTCTCTCTCTCTCTCTCCACACACACACACACACACACACACACACACACACACACATTCATCTTACAACCATGCATCCCTCCATACCTCTTCCAACACCAGGAGGAGAGCTAAGTGGCTCCTGTGTACCTTGCAGAGCCAGTGAGGTTCATGTCCCCTTAACCCGATCTGTCCTAACTACTGGCCCCTCCCACCTGGCTTGTCTATCTTCTTTATTCGCTCCCTTCATCTGTCAAATTTCCTCTCATTAACCTTTGTGTTCATGCTGGTGCTCTCTGCAGGCAGCACTGCCAAGATGAGCAGACGTGTCACAGTGGACAGGGGACCAAAGCTTGGTGAGCAGGCAGAGAATTTGTATCTCTGTGGTTCTTGGATACAGTGAACTCAATTACCAAAAAGGACCAAAAGAATCTTATTTTATATTGAGAATTATACTTCAGTTCTCCCTTTATTTTTAGTGCTTTGGAACTATATTAGCTTCCTACATACCGCCTCATCAAAAGATTACAAATGTCTACAAGTAGTACATAACGGTCCAATCTTTCTTGGGGACATGGCCAAGAAGTTCTCCAAGAAAGAAGCTAACACCCCAGGCACACATATATTGAGGCTGGCCCAGGCACCAGCATTTCCTGGCACAAAGGTGTCCCAGGGCCCAGTATCACAATGGAGTCTTCACCTGAAGCCCTTCTGTGGCATGAAGTTGGGCATGATCTTTTGATTCTAAGTCAAACACATAAAGCCCTACAAGGGAAAGAGTATGTAAACTCTGGGAGCATGATTTTTCAGTTTGAAAAATTTAGGGGTAGGACAGCCACCTCTGTAACTGAAAGGGACTAGCACTTGATCCACTGGAACTAAAGGCTTCTGACATCACAGCCTTTGTCAATGGATCATGGGTGGTCTAGAGAAGGGACTAGAAATGTCCACTGATATGATGGGGGTCAAGAGAACAGACAATAGAGAACTTAAGAATGTATTGTGGGGGCCAATGCAATAGCTCAGCAGACTAAAGAGCCTGCTTAGGCAAGCTTAGGCGAGCTAAGGAGCCATGGTTCCATCCCTGGCACCACATGCTGCACCAGCCTCATCCCCAGGGAGGGCTGAGCTGACTACAGAGTCTGGGAGTAGTGGTATATACCTATAATCCCAGTGCTGGGGAGCCTGGGAACAGCAGGATCACTATGAGCTCTGTAATGAGGCCCTGTAACAACCAAATACATTTTTTAAAAAAAGAATATATTATGGATCCACCCTTAAGCTTGACCCACTTGGATGCTACCACCAAGGTATGCAGCATTCGCAGCAGCAGATACAAGAGTGTCACAGCAGATTTCAGTTTGTTGTTATCATCTGAAGAGATGAAAAGCATCCCCTCTCATCTACATGCATGCAGATTATGGTAGCCAAAGATTGAAAACAACTCAACTGAGATTGCACCCTGATCAGGTGAGAAAGAAATTGAGTCCAACTGTGACTAATGCCTTGCTGGCTCCGTGCAGTGCAGCCTCTGTTCAGGACTCCAGAGAAGCTTAAATGTTGGCATGTTACTGCCCTCTCCTGGGCGAGAGGTCAAAGCTGACACAGATGCATGAGTCAGAGCTGGAGTTCTGAGCTCCTTGCCAGTCAATCTTTAATTCATTCTTGTGTAGATCTTTCGGGAAAAAAAAAAAAAAGAAAGAAAGAAAAGAAAAAAAGAAAGAAAAAAAGAAAAAAAACTGCCACAGTCCTCTTTCCATGCAAATCTCTCTCCAAGGCTGCAACAGCTTTCCTTTATCTGGTGGAACCAAAGGCTTCTGGCATCACAGTGGGTCTTGGGGAGGGTCTAGGGAAGGGACTAGAAATACCTACTGGAATAGCTGGTGTGACAGGACTCAAGAGGACAGAAGGTAGAGGACTTAATGTATTGCAGATCCACTCTTTAAATATCAACCCCTCTTTGCTGCTTACCATCCTGTAATTGTTCATCTAAGCCTTGGAAAATTTTTTCCACTCTCGGCCTGCTGCGTATGGTGCTTACTACCTTAACTCCCCTGCCGCAGGCTGAAGGACTCACTGCTTGGGGCCCTAACTTCTGCAACTGAGCAATGTAATTAAACCTATTTCATTTATAATTTTTAAAGGCTAGAACATCTTATCAAAGTTAATGAAAACTCAAATATTCTGGAAGTAATTATTTTGTGACTTTTAATTGCTGTACAAATAGTATTTTAAACAAAGAGACATATGAATACTAAGTAAAATAAAATGAGGCCAATTAATTCACAATGTCCTGATAGGGTAAATTAGTCCATAATCCATTTTTTTTTAAATAAATCCTCGAGCAATTACTTGTTTCTAACTCTATTTCATGTGAAGTACAAAGATCAGGTCGAGATTCCTATAAATTAAAAGATCCGGATTAAATGGAAGTTGTAATACAGTACCTTTCAATAGAGATGATAATCACTTGACAGGGTTTTCGTCCACAACAAATATTTATCTAGGGCCTGCTATGTACGGAGCATTAGACTTGAGCCTGGAACACAATCCCATTATCACTGTCTCACTGTGAGGACAAAGCACAGAGAATCCTGAGGGCTGCTATTGCAGTCACCCTGCTTGGCTTGGGCTATCATCACTTTCCTGACCCCTTTGGTGGCTACACCTGCCCTCCCCCAACACTGTTTCTGTGAGGAAGCTTCTCCTCATGGCAGGTGGTAGAAGGTGGGACATGGCAGGGAGGGTCAAGAAGAATGGTGGCCACGACTCACAGGGCACTAAGCAAGGATGTGCTTGCCAAGCCGCACACCACAACTTCCAGACTATGATCTCATTCAATCCTGTGTCTTGGTCTTACTATTTCATCATTTTAAGGATCAGGAAAGAGAACTATATCAAATGTAAGTATTTTGTCCAAAGTTATCAATCCTAAAGAAGGAGAATCAAGATTCCCCTGCAAGTCTCTCTGGGTTGTAGTCCATGCTACCCACTGCCTCTCCCTTTGTGTTTGAAATGGAATCTGCTAACTGGGCTGGCTTTGCAAATCAGCTGGCAGTTTCCAAAAGGACACTTTCTGGCTGATAATTTGATAACATAAAAGATCATCAAATCAGCTTATATAGGACCCCTACTCAAAGTTGTAAATTTCTCCAAGCTCCAGACTATTAGTTAAGTTCATTTGTGTGTTACATAAAAACTATTGAATTGTTTATCAAAAACCACTTCACCTTTCAGATGGCTATAACTATACAAATAAGTTACTTTCTAGTATTATGTGTTTGTGTGTGTGCCTTGTTTTGTTCTTGTGATAAGCAGGGTTGAACCAAGGAAGGGCCTTTGCAGTGAGTTACATCCCACTCCTTCTCAATTTTTTTTCTTTTTTGAAGCAGAATCTCATTAAGTCACTAAATTGCCCAAGCAATGCATGAACTTAGGGTCCTCCACCTTAGCCTCCCAGAGTGCCAGGAGTGTTATGTGCTTTTTAACACGTAACACATTTCTTTGAGCAATAGTTATTAAAGTTCCCAAGTCTAAGGCCTGATAAGAAGTGGCTGGACACCCAGGATCTTAAACAAATTGGGCCAGGGAAAAAAGCAAACCAAACAAATCACACAAACTACAGATTGACAAAGCAAAATACAGCTAGCTACCTGCTACTCTTTCTGTTCCCATTTTTTTAATCCACTAACTGTATCATTGTTATGACATAAGAAGAGTGAGAAGTGGCAGGGCAGTAAGCATTTTTATGAGATGTTACAATATTTTAACTAACCTACACTTCCTGCTGAAGGATGTGTTTTCAGTATCACCACAGATTCCTATTACACGCCCAGGTGTTACTGCTTCAGTCGGGCTCTGACTGTGTGATCCTTTAGCACGCTTCCAGAGGAATTAGCTACAGCTGCCAGCATTGTGTTCGCTGGTAGAACAAGCATATGTTCCTGAAAACACAATGGTAGCAACGTTTCTCTGTACCAGCACTGCTTCTCCCTGCCTGAGCTAGCCTTTCTGCCCAGCCCAGAGGCAGTCCTGGTACCTGCCTGAGAGCTGTGCCAGCAAGAAGCAACATGTAAGAGCTAGGAGGAGCAAACTCCAGCGTCCAAGGCTGCAGCACAAGGAAGGACACCTCAGGTCCATCACCGCCACTGAAGAGGGTAAGACGCCAGAGACGGGAAAAATCAGTTCTTCAGCTGACTTTATTTCAGAACCATAGTGGGATGACACATTTCAGAACCATAATTGGACATAGAAAGAGTGACCAATAATATGGGGAATATTTAAAGGGTTTTTACATTTTATTATAGCAAAAGATACATGAAAAGACGTGTGCCATTAGTCCCCTCAAAATCTGCTCCTTCCTTCAAACGTACTCATCCCATTGCTCTTGCCACATCTGAAGCAGCACTGAAAATCCTTCCCTGAGTATCTTTAGTTGCACTCTCATGACTGTCATGATGTCCTGAATGGATTCAAAGTGTTGACCTTTAATGGATATTTTGACTTTGGGCATAGAGTCAGGAGTTATGAGGTTCTAGATTGGATGGATGAAGGTGCCACAGTGGTTTTGCCAGCATATGTTTCCATCAGATGGCTGCCTGTAACACCATTCACCATATATTTATTATCATACCTCATGAAGATACAAAAGGAGACTTTCAGAACTGCTTCAAAAAGAGGCAAGACCGACGGGACGTGTTTGAAGTGAATGAAGATTATTTGGGGGGAAAGAAATTGAAACATTTAATTTTTTAAAAATTGAAGCATTCATCCAATGCTTTATTACACCTCATAAACCATCCACCCACCACACTGAACTCCAAGGCAAAATTACATAGACAACAGACATGGCAGCCTAAGACACCACACCATAGCGCAGCAATATGAGGAGGTAGATAGCCAAGCCTAACCTGGATACTAAAATAACTGTGAGACTCTGACACTGAAGACCATGCAAACACTGACATAAAAAGAGAAACAAGGAAACAAAGGCTGGGCTTGCCATGAATATGTAAATTGTATATGTGTTCAAGAAGAGTGGATAACATCTTCAAAACTTTGGCTCTCAGGACTGGACATGTAGCTCAGTGGCACAGCGCCTGCCTGGCAAGTATGAGACCCTGAGTTTGGTTCCTGGTACAAAAACGATTGGCTCAGTTACACTTTAAAAACGTTCTTAAAAACTGTGGACACCTAGCCGGGCATGGTGGTGCACACCGGTAATCCCAGCACTACTTGGGAGGCTGAGGCAGGAGGATTGGTGTGAGTTCGAGACCAGCCTGGGCTACAAAAGTGAGCTCAAGGCCAGCCTCAACTGCATAGGGAGACCCTGTCCCAAAAAGACAAAAAAAAAAAAAACCTGTGGACACCTGTGCCCATTTTCATTGTTATCTAACTGGTTGCAAATTATAGAATTTCTGACATACAGTAAATACTGACATTTTAAAAATAAAATTGTTACATTGTTTTTCAAAATTGCTCCATGGTGAAAGCACTATGATAGCCACCACTGTACCCACCACTGTGAACTGTTAACATTTAAGACTAAGCTCTTTTATTCATAAATTTGATATAATTACTTCTTTTCCTGACATTGTGTTTCTCTTCCATTTCCCCCACAAAATTTAGCATAATGTAATATATGATGCCTGGAAGCATTTTACTGATTACATTTTATCACATTTATTTGCAAAAACTATGTGTATATAAATTGGAGATTATGACTGTTTCATATTTCCTGTAATCATACAATTCTAAATATCAAACTGCTCTTGTCTGCATTGCAATACCATTACAACTATTACTTATAAGCATTTTATAAAAGCATAAATACATTACAAATTTTGATAGATAATTATACATATGTGGTAAAATTGCATTAAATGCATTAGATGTATTTTCCCACAGTTTAAAAGCACACATAAAAATATTAGAAATATATCTTTTTAAGTTGAATATAGAGATAGCTGATGGGGTTTTAACTAAAGATTATTGCCCCTAATTCAAGTATTTCTTGCTACCCCTTTATGTTTAGGGCTCCCTAGAAGTGTTTATGCCTTAGGGCAATGCATATAGTAAAATCTGATGAAATCAGAAAGATGCTTTCTTTCATAAAGTAAGAAATGGAGAACTATGAAAGGAAAGGTTGCACTTTCTCTAGAAGACCTAGGTTAGGAAAAAAGCCAGTGGAAAACTGAATACCTGCAGGTTACATGTCCTAAGATTGTCTACGCCTTATATACCTTATAAAGCTCTCATGCACTCTCAGGGTATCGGCTCTCCAGTCCAAAGGCTGCTGGATTTGAGAATTTCTGGAGCATTTACATCTGCAGTGAAGCTAACAAATTCTGCAGTTGTGTGTACATATCCTCACAGTGGACACCTCCTTGGGTAAGGAAAGCCTTGCAAGTGGAGCTGTCCAAGGCTGCAAGGGTTTTTTTTTTTTTTTTTCTCCTTATCTCCCAGTAAGGGAGAGGTGACAGCTTGGCCCAGCAAGCTGCAAAACCTGTAAACCAGACTTGCCCAGGACACCTGTGACACAGTTCAAGGAATCATGTTCACCGCCTCACAGGAGGACTGTGGCCCATGAAGGAGATAAAGACCCCCACAGCCCACGTACCTAACACTAGTCCTAGCCACACCCTGCAACATGATACCACCACACCTCCACCAACGTTCTCAAACTTCAATCTTATCTCTTCAATAGTCTATCTTATTTCCCTTTTTTAACTTGAACCCTAGCATTAGGAAAAAAAAAATCCAACAGTCCAAGACATAGCTGGGTCTATGGTTCATTCTGCACTTGCAGCCCAAATCCATGGTCATGGTGACACCACTGGCATACAGAGAAAATGTAAGAATCAAACATGAATTCTTCTCTGAATCACTCTGCTAATGTTAAATGCACGAACAGTACACTGTACAGTTCCGTGCCTGTCCCAGAATCAAAGAAGGACACAATTTTTAAATTGAAGTTGTTCTGCATGTTCCTCAGGACCCAGCCATTAAAAAAAGGTGTTTTTCAGCAAGGCATGGTGGCACAGAGCTATAACTGCACTCAAGGAAGCAGAGGCAGGAGGACTGAAAGTTCAAAACCATTCTATGCAGCTTAGCAACTGAGCAAGACCCTGTCTCAAAATGAAAAATGTGAAGGAGTGGGGAGGCAGCTCAGTTAAAAAACTCTGGGTTCAGTCGCCAATACTACAGTGAAAGAGAGAAGCAAACAGATTAAGCATCTCAGATACAGAGGCAGCATCTCTCCATGCTAGAACTTCCCAAACCAGCCAAGGCAAAAATCCTTAGAGATGGTATGTGCTTCGTCTGAGGAGAAAGGGAAAGGAGTATCATAGGGCTGGCTTGATGTCTGACAAGATGTTGAAAATCGCTATAAGACAAACATTTTGTGGTGAAGATTCTAAGATTAAAAGACGACTTCCGGATAAAAACCCCAAGCCACTCACTGATCTGTGTGCCCTATGGATGGCTAAGCAGGTTGCCTCCATCAGAACTGAGCCATGGGGGCTTGCCAGTTAGCTCAACTCTTTAAAGTACATGCTTGGGCAAACTTAGGCACAGGGGACCAAAGTTCAATCTCCACCTCCACATGCTACACCAGACCCGCCCTTAAGAGTCTGAGCTAGCAAAAAAAAAAAAAAAGAAAAAAAAAAAAAAGCTTTCTCAAATTCAAGGGCCAGCCAAATAGCTCAGCGGATTCATGTGCCTACTTAGGCAGAAAGGGGCAGGGTTCATTCCCATCCCCGGGGTGCACTGAGATAGCCATTAGACTGGGCATGGTGGCACATGCCTGTAATTCCAGCACTTGAGGTTGAACACAAGCAGATCATTATGAGCCCGATTTATTTACTGTAGACCCTGTATTTTATCCTATAATACAAAAAAAAAAAAGAACAGAGCTGACAGTTAGTGTTAAAGTTACCCTTACCCTTCAGACACTTAAGTCATCTATCTGAATAAATTGAGTTTCAGCTGGGAAAGAATAAAATATCTCCAGAACTAGGGATTGAACTCAGGCCCTCATGCTTGCCAGGCAAGCACTTATTCTACTGAGCTATTTCCTTAGCCCAGGACTAATTACATTTAAAACTGGCAAATACAATGCAAAATGCCAAATTGTTGTTGAATGAAAGCAAAAAAAAAGAATGTTCTGGGGCAAATATAACCATACTGCCTCACAGACAAAACCTAAAGAAAGTCTCTGCCAGGGGGTTCCTTGGGGTGAAATGCTTTCTTTTTATAAGGATCAATCCAACCCTGCCCCATATGTTTAGATGCTAAATTCAAAAACTCACCATGATGAAAGAACAGCAAACCTTTATTAGCCCTCTGGGGGAACTAATGATGCGAAAATGTATGCCTTGCTGAGACAGGACTGTAAATAGCAAAGGAGTCCTATTTTTCTTTATACACAAAGTACAGTCTCATAGATTTGGGTCTTAGTTTTTTTTATGCATCTTCTCAAATTCATTTCTGCCACAGTCATCTGATTTTGCTCTGATGCCAAAGATCTTAACACAGTTGGTGGTAGCAGAGCCAACGCTGGTGACTTAACAAAGACTGCTCATTCAAAAGCCACATTTCTGAAGGCAAGAGACCTGGATTCTGCAAGGAGCAACAGTAGCTCTCCTTAGAAAATTTCTGAAATCCCCCCGAATGTAGGTTGTATTGCTCCTGGTAGTGCACAAAGATGATTTGTCTTGATTTACTTTGGAGTAAAGCCTCAAAAGTGGTGGTACCCAGACAGACATTCTGAGTATAATAAAGAAGACAGCTGGTAGCTAATGAGAGTTGTATGGACAGATGGGCTATTCACAGGCACCAGCACTTTGGTCCCTTTAAGCTTATGGGCAACCACTTCGGAAATCCAGGAACCACAACTATGCCTGAGTACTGAGGACCATTTTATTTTTAGAAGAACTACGTTCTTATAAAAGGAGAGTTTGGTAAACTCACTCAATAGAGAATACGCCCCAGAGCTCTCCTATATTCCCTGCCTCTCAAGTCACAAACTGGAGCAGGTGATTAGTCCCCACTGCAGATGATGGGAGAAAAATCTGTTCAGTTGGTGGATTGTGTAGGATCCTTGTTTCAACCCTAAAAGTCCTCTGGCACACAAATCTAGGCTTTCCATTAGCCAAAGCTCTAAGGGTTTATGCTGAAAACTCCAGGGAGAAGGACAAGATAGTCTATGTTTCAGCCTGGACAGTAAGCAAACCTTAGGTTGATGAAAGAGCTAACAGAGGTATCACTGAAGCTCCTGCCTGCTATGAAGAAATCTCAACTGCTCTAGCTCCTGAACTCTCCCCATATCCTGCAGATCCTCTGAGGCTAACAGAAGAAACTGCTTTCCATTTCTGCCACTTTGTTTCCTGGGCTGCTGTATGTTTCTGAGAAGCTCAGTCTGAGTGCTTAACCAGGACAAGAGGGGCTGCTAAAGTCCCTAAAATGCCAATGCTGCAAGGACATTCTGCAGTCAGCTCAAAGTTTCTGACATGGGGTGTTTCAGCTGTGTCAAGCTCTGTGATCTTAAGGTCATCTCTGACACTCGCATCTGTACATTACCCTAGCCTTTACTCCAGTGTGTTCCACATAGTAGACACTGGATTAACATAGTATCTTATTCATGTGTATGTCCTGATACTACAGAGCAAGATCATGGACCTCATTACTGAAATCTGCATCAATGTCGTACATATCAACAGAAGCGGTGACAAACAAGAGCTGGTACAGTCTGAAGAAAATAAGACAATACCCACCTTTGAATATGCACCAGGCTGTACAGTGTGCCTGAGTACAGAAATCAGTACAGAGCCAAACAATAAAATTCATCTCTATTGTGAACTTTCTGCATGTTAGGCATATGATCCTTCCATATATTACATAAATTGAGAAAACTTCAAGGCAGAAACAAAAGAATGTTCAATTGGCACTTGCATTTTCTTTGACCATGACCCGATTATAGAACCCAAGAAGAAAAACTGAACAATGACTAGAAGAAAAAGCAAAGTGACCACTTTAAAGGGAAGGCACTGATCAGTTCGCTACTTACAGTGAGGTTAAGGAATTGTTTCCAGTGTGAAAAAAACATATGATATTAATACACAGAAAAGGAGATGGTCAAAATAGGTTATAATACTACCAGTAGTTATTAAAAAATATCCCTCCTGTTAGAAATCCATATATAAAATAGTGGCTAAATTAATACATGAGTATTTGCAGAGACCCCAGCCCAAGTCTAACCCAAATCAGGGCAGTCAGTTATTTAATCTCTTTAATTAAATTTATTAATTAAATGTAAGTGTGTTTTCCTGCTCCGGAACATGAAAAGAGTACTTCCCTCATTTAATTATTATGATGAGGGCCAAGGAGGTAGCTCAGTGGAATAAGCGCCTGACTGGCAAGCTCAAGGTCCTGAGTTCAATTCCCCAGTACAAAAAAAAAAAAAAAAGACTGCAATGATGAAATAAGAACACACATGTTCAGCACTGAGGCCAGCACCAGCACATGGACTCGCATAGTAAGCTATTGCTATCAGTATTGTTATGTTTAACTCCTCGCCTACCTAAACGCTACTTGCCAAGGGATCCAGTTTACCCAGTCTCAGCCAACAATCAAGACAGAAACAACCACTAAGGTGTCTTCTCACCCTATGCAGTAGGACAGTCCCCCGAGACTATACTCCTGCCACCAACCCATGCGTCAGGACCCTCACAGTTCTTCCTTTGGGTTGATAAATCAAAGTAAGTTTTAGGCACACTATTACTTTGGTGGATACAGCCCAGAGGCCAGATTTTTAACATCACTATTGCCCATAGCACAAATGTGCTCAGCACAGCTGTGAGTGACAGTTGTGCTCACACAGAAAATAGAAAGCAGCTGAATTTGACCAGGGGAAAGAAATGGGGGATAAAAATCTCCACTCCAGAAGCAGTGCTTCTAGGTAGTTTCAAATGTTCCCTTGCCCTTTGTGAGCAACCAAGAGCAAGGTCCCAGGGCAGTAGTGACAGGGTTTGTCAGGTAAAGGCACACAACGCCCAGTGAATTTCAACTCTGATGATAGAAGTGAGTTGCATTAATATAAATATGCAAAATTTGGAACATACTTATACTCTTAAAAAGTATTGTTCAGTTGAAACCGAAGCTTAACTGGTGTCTTAATGCTCCAAATCTGTTAACTCTAGCCATTATGCAGGAGCCCCCTATAAATGCAGACTGAAGGACGATGGCAATGAGCTAGAAATACCAAGAAAGCCAGAGAGACCAAAGTGCTCCAAGTAACCCTGAGCAGCCTGTATGGTGGACAGCCTAGAAGACTTTCTTTCAGGCGACAATAGGAGCTTTGAAGCCTACATAAGAAAACCCAAAGTGAGAGACATTAAGCCTAACTGTAAGGGGTGAAGAGGTCTCCTTGAGCAAATTAGCTTGTCTTGTTAATGGGATATTTAAGTCCAATAATCCAGTCTGTTTTTAGGAAGCTCACTGTACTCCAAAAGCAAGTACATGCAATTCATGGTTGGTAGAGTTGTATAATTGCCTCCATTTGTCAAAACTCTAGGAAGACTTCATGGAAACTACATGTTCCCAAGTACAGTATAAAGCACTCACCACTCAAAATATAAACACTAACCTACATGTCTGTCTCTCTGTAGACTAAGAGCTGCTCAAAAGCAAAGACAGAACCTAATTCATGTGTGAAACCACAGACCTAACAGTGTCTGGCTACCACACAATATAGCCAGTTAACCTGGTGGCATCTGGAATGGAATTCACAGAAAAAAGATATGCAGTAGGCTAGGTGTGGTGGCACACACCTGTAATGTCAGCGCTTGGGAGAACAAATCAGGAAGAATATGATGAGTTCAGGGACTACATAGAAAGCTGAAGGACAAACTGAATTGCACAGTGAGACTGTCCCAGAGAAAGAGACAGAGAGAGAGGGAGACTGAGAGGCAGAGAGAGACACAGACAGAGAGACAGAGACGGGAGAGAGAGTGACACAGAGAGATAGAGAGATGTGAAATAAGCTTTATTGAGTACAGGTTGGTAAAGAAATGGGGGGGGAGAAAAAATCCATTTCTATTAATTTCTCTCTGTAGATGAGATATGTTTATCTGTAGAAGTTTCATACAAAAGCATATTTTATGTCGGCAGTAGGTCTATGTGAATATCTAGCAATAAGAAAAAACACCAAAAATTTTTGTTGAAGTTTTGAGGAGCAGGTAAAGGAAGAGATCTACATGTATACAATGGTATAAAAAATAAAGACCTGCCAGGCGTGGTGGCACATGCCTGTAATCCCAACACTCGGGAGGCTGAGGCAGGAGGATCGGTGCGAGTTTGAGACCAGCCTGGGCTACAAAAGTGAGCTCAGGACCAGCCTCAACTACATAGCCAGACGCTGTCTCAAAAAAGCCAAAATAAAATAAAAAAATAAAGACCTATGTAAGAGCCTCGCATGTGTGCATATGTGCACGTGTCAGGTGCCTGCATGAAATACGCTAGGGCTTGCTCAAAAGTAGAGAGAAATATTCAGGGCATGGGGTGGGACCTCAAAATACTCAGATCTATGAGACAGTCAAACCCAGAATCAGCTTTTAATGATAGTCTCCGATGTGTTGATCGAACTGTAACACAACGTTCCTATCCCCTCACCTTTACGGTATCCATAGTAAAGGATATGGTGAGGTGTTCATGAATGACACCACAGAAATAAAACTAAAAATGCCTGACTCCATCTTAGGAGCATCCCCTGGGATCCCTGTGTCATGGGTCTCACCTTCACCAACCTCCACCTAATCTTGCTTATTGTTGTCCTTCCCTGAGCACATCTCCAATTTGTCCTTCTTCTATATCCGTCTTTCCTCCTCAGAGATTAATGAAGTAATTACTGACTATTTAAAAGACCATACAGAAGAAAGACAGCCTCTTTAACAAATGGTGCTGGAAAAATTGGCTCTCTACATGCCGAAAACTAAATCTTAACCCTAGTCTATCACCATGCACGAAAATAAAGTCGAAGTGGATTAAAGATCTAAATATTAAAAGTGAAACATTAAATCTCCTGGAAGAGAAAGTGGGAGGAAATCTTGAAGACATCGGAGTAGGCAAAGAGTTCATGGACGGAAATCAAATTGCACGTTTAACACTTGAAAGCATCAACAATTGGGACCTCCTCCGGCT
>PVJA010004315.1:0-87171 GCA_004027025.1 Myocastor coypus
TTTTTTTTTTTTTTTTTTTGTATCTTCCAGGGTCAAATCCCCTCAGGATTAAGTTTGGGACCATAGACAGTACTTTGTAGAACTGTTGTTAGTGTCAGCCTTCAGGATAAGTCACGGCCACTGCTTGGCCATTTTGCTTTCTGTGAAAGCCTGAGAGAATGTTTTTCTCTGGGTGACTCTCCTTAGATGCACTATGGTTCATTCATCCCTTTCCTCTGAGGTCCCATAATCTCCTTGACTAAAAAATTTGGGACACCTCTGAGCATATTGATTATAGCACAATGTAATGCTAAAACTATGTTTGGAATACATGTCACTCTTGTCTTTTTGATATGTACTGCTCCTGGTGTAAACTCAGTTACTGTCATTCTCTCTCTCAAGAGTAGTACTTGAAAATAAGAGACTGGGCCAAATACCATAGTCTTGACAGGCTACAATTTTGTATTTTCTTGGATTTCCAAATATCTGTGTCAAAATTGTGTAACTGCTTATATCACATTGTATGGAAAGTTATTAGAATATCAATGATGGTCAGAAAATATCATTTCCAAGCTAAGTCAAAGATATTTGATGCTCAGAAAGCCAGTGATGATAAGCTCAAGTACCTATGTTATAGAGTAATAGTATCACAAAGCTTTTCTGCTGGAGGGTTAAGAATGTAAGTTAACAGACCGACAATTGGAGAAAAAGAAGGGCTATAAGGATAGCCAATATTTTGGCCCTAGCCCTTCAAGGTCAATAAGGACCCAGGATATAATAGAACCTGTTTTTTGTCTTTTTGAGACAGGGTCTCATTGTGCAGTTCAGGCTGGTCTTGAACTCACTTTTGTAGCCCAGGCTGGTTTCAAACTCACACTGATACTCCTTCCTCACCCTCCCAAGTGCTGGGATTACAGGCATGTGCCACCACACCCAGCACCCAGTTAACTCTTTAAAAAACTTATTTCCAAATGGAGTTACACTCTGAAATACTGACCTTCGAATTTTGACAGAAGGATATGTTAGCTTAGAGCACTAGATTTTGATGATGAGGTTGCCTTAAAGTTGGCTTTTGTGTCCCTGTGACAGGACTTCTTTGTTTTATTAAGCATTTCTTTATTTATTGGCCTTGCGAGATTCTCCAGTCGCTGCCTAGCCCACCTTGCAATCTGCACTTTCTACAAGGGTGCGGCTTTCTTTTAGTGGAGAACTGAACTTTTTAAGATGATTAAGGCATTTGCAACAAAATATCAAGTCTATTAATCCAAATGAACCTCTAATATCTGAGTACCCCCAAAGCCAAGCTTCTAAAGCACACAGCAGATGAATTTAGAGGCTCTCATTAGTTTTAAACTTTAGGCAAATAGGAGAAAATCTTACAGTGAAATTTGTCAAAACACAATGTAAAAACTCTTATGTGAAAGCCAACTTTTTCTTCTTTTTGAGAAGATTCTTTCTAGCCTATATCATCTTTTATTTTATATCTTTTTGTATGACACCTAGATTACAAAGGGAAACTGATATTATAAGAATTTTGGGCTAGCAAAATAGCTCAGTGGATTATAGTGCCTGCAAGCAGGTGCAGGGGCCAGGGGTTCCATCATCGGGCCTGATGTTCTGGCTCAGCCCCCAGTGCATACTGAGAAAGCAATTGAGACTGGGCAGGTGGTCTGTGCCTGTAATCCCAGATCTTGAAAGGCTGAAAGCATGAGAATCACTACAAATCAGAATGAGTATTGAGATCCTGAACACCCTGTAGACCCTTCCCTAAAATGAAATACAAAAAAAAGAAGAATTTCTATCTGTGATGGTAGAATGGGAGAATAGATTGAGTAAAGGATTTTTAGTCAGTCACTGTAGCAAAGCTACTCTGTTATTAAAGATGTTCAAATAAAAAGAGGAAACTTTATAGAAAAATTTTCAACAGGTCATCTCATAGAATTTTTAAAATTTTGAATAACAAAGAGTGAGAAAGACAAAGTTCTAGAGAAGTTGAGGTGGTGAACTCTTCTGCAGGGCAGGACTGGCTGCGTGCCTTGACTCCACAGCTAGAGCTGCAGGGTCAACTTTCTTACCCTGTGTGTGGCCACCAGGTGCACCTGTATGCTTTTGTTCTGGCCAGGAACATACTGTGCAGATGTAGCAGTCACTTGAGTGCAGATAACTAGGAGAGAGATTATTCTGAGCAAACAGCCATGGCTGCAAACTCTGTCAAAAGAACGAAATTTACAGGTGCAAGGTGAAGGGGCGTAAATGCGGAAGGGATCATCAGAACTTCTGAGCCCTGACGGTCATTATGAATGACTTTGTAGATGGGTAAGTCAGTGATGTTCCCTGGAGTTCTTGACTAAAGACTATTTAAGCAGAAGAATAATTTATTGGAAGAGAGATAGGAGCTCAGAATCAATGTGGACTGGAGAACAGGCTCGGCAAAAATGCAGGTTCTGGGAGTGTTCTGACCTCACCAACGTGGGTACCAGCAGTCCAAAAACACAGCCAGGGCCCCCTACTACCTCAGTGTCTTCGGTTGCTCCTGGTAGTGACAGAAGCTCGCCTGCACAGAGGTATTGCAATTCTCTCACCACCATTCTTGCCACTATTATTTCATTCTTCCAAACTTCAAACTCATTGTACACAAATATCCAGTTGTGGGGAGCAGTCGGTATGGCATAGCTGTGAGGAGCATGTATTTTTGAAGCCAGCCTTGCTGAAGTTCACAATCTAGGCCCTTCTACTGATGATTCCTATACATTCCTGAATGCACATTAGCATTCTCACTTATTGAATAGGAATAATCACCATATTATCTGGAAACTATTAAGGAAATTCAATAAAACGAAGCATTACTTTTAACATGTTGAGAATAGTGCCTGGCACATAGACAGTAGTACTTACTTTTAGTGCTGGCTTAATAAAATTCTGCTGGCGTTAGGCTTCTGCAACAGGAAAGGAATGGGCCTATTCTCTAGCTTTCTTCAACTTTCTCCCCTAGGATATGGGTGCCCAGATATAACAAAGATTTGAGTCTTTCATGAAGAAAGAAAGTCTTTGCTAAGTGCGTTGTAAACTATGCACTAAAGAGCAACCTACGTGAAGGCTTTCTGATAGAGGAACCATGAAAATAAAGCGTTTTCAAACACTAAACATGCTGGAGTTCATTTCTTACATCAATTTTACCATACATCGTTATTTTGTAGGAACATGAGGTTTCATTTGTATATTATATTTTCTTAGGACACTCCCAGTCTACTCAGAAATATTATTTTTAGTGCTGAAACATCTCTCAAATCTCACAACTGCTTCCCATTTCCAAAGCTGTGATCCCAAGCTAGGTTAGCACTGTCCTCCTGCCATACTTCACTATTCTCCCAATTTCCCACAGGCCACATTACCCCATTTCTTGAGTCATTTTAAACCTTGATCAGTCATTACTTTGCTTAAATTCACTGTCTTATACGTACACTTGGAATAAGTTTCAAATGTCTAACTCAGCATACCTACCTCTTCTGGTCACTGTCCTAAATCCACATTCACCTTTCCATTTTTGAAAAACTGTAAACTTTTTTGCTTCTACGTATTTATATTTTTCCTTTTCCTGCCTGGAGCATTCCATTCTGCTTCTCTTTCTCTCTTTTGTCTTCTCCAGAAGCAGTCTATGGCGCCTCTCTCTCTCTCTCTCTCTCTCTCTCTCTCTCTCTCTCTCTCTCTTTCCTATCTCAGCTCAAAAGTGTATCTCTCCAGAAGGGCTTTGCTGGTCATGATACTTGTACACCATTTACTCCTACCAGTAGTTGCTGCATTATTTTACTTAGTTTTGTCTCTTCATTGTTTATCTGAGAACTGATCTTAAAGTCTTATTTGGTTGTTGTTGGGTTTTGTATGCAACCTTCCTACCTCCCTAGCACACTGCAAACTTCATAAAGAAGCCAACTCTGTATGGCATGTGTTCTGTTGTTTCTAAGTCCCCATCTCTGAACCAATATGGGACCTGAAATTGACTATACAGATATATATATATAGATGATAGATATAGATATAGACGATATAGATATAGTTAACTTAGTAAAAATTTACAGGGTCTCACTATATAGATAGGACTCATAGTGATCCTCCTGCTTTTAGACTCCCAAGCACTGGAATTATAGGTACAAGCCATCACACCCAGTCTCAGTCCCTATCTCAGAACGCCCCGGGTGCAGGGCCAGCATAGAAGGCCTAGGATGGAACCCCAGTCCCTGAATCTGCCTAAGTAGGCACTTTAATCTGCTCAGCTATCTGGCTGATTCTCTGTATATTTTAATAATCACTGATTGCTACTGTATCAGGACAAACCAGAACATAAGCTGATCAATTAGAAATCATATGTTAACTGTCAAATATTGTTTGCATACATACATGTTGCTATGAAAACAATAAAAATAGAAAATGAAATCTGCAGGATTATTCAGGGTTTTGCCATTGCTCAGATATAAAAAAGATCATACATCTAATATTTTAAACTTTTTTCAGTATTATCTTTTCTGATTAAATTGTTTACTTATAAAATGAGACCAGCATCTGGGCCTGGTGACATACATCTGTAATTTCAGCACTTGGGAGTCTGAGGTAGGAGGATGCTATCAGTTCAAAGCTAACCTGGGCTACATAAGTGAGTTCAAGGCCAGCCTGCACTACATAGTGAGATTCTGTTTCAATAATAAATACATACATACATACATATATACATAAATACATAAATAGAGCAATAGAAGCTGAAGTTTAGACTATGTACACAACAAGAAGTGTTGCCTATGTGTCATACTGTTATTGTCAATTATGATGAGAATGAAAACAATTTTAGCAATCCACTAAACAAGTGAAGACATATTTTTCAGTTTAAAAAAACAAAAATTACTTACCAGGATTACTGACATGGAAAATCACTCTGTGTGATTTGATTACAAAATTTATATTTTTCAGAAATTTATGGGACTGGGTAGATAGCTCAGTGGAATAAATGCTTGCCTGGCAAAGCCCAAGGCCCTGAGTTTGTTCCCTGATACTACCAAAAAAAAAAAAAAAAATATATATATATATATATATATATATGGGAGTTATTAAGTAGAAATCCACGCACTTTTCAGCCACTGAGGGTTTCAGATCTGGAATGAGCTGGATCATCCCATCACCTTCTCCCCTTCCAGTGTTCCTCTTAGGGTTAAGGAGTCCACCACAGAGAAGGTCAAGGTGAAAGAGAGGAATAGTCTTTCTGCAACTGTGAACCACAAAAGAAAATTAACAGCAACTAAGAGTGAACAGTGACAAGACTACAAAGTATAATTAAAACAATAAACAAAATTTGAATAGACCATGACCCAGGTCCTATTCCTGG
Source organism: Myocastor coypus (assembly GCA_004027025.1). NCBI lineage: Eukaryota > Metazoa > Chordata > Mammalia > Rodentia > Myocastoridae > Myocastor > Myocastor coypus. The sequence goes on from PVJA010004315.1 coordinate 5,351, forward strand.
GAACTGTGGTTTTATCCTGAAGAAATTACCTCTCAATAACACTAAACCTTAGGAGTGTGTCCTACATTCACAGTCTGTCCCTTCTCTCCATTCCTACTTCCATGTCACAGTGCCCCCTGTGCAGCCCCTGTGTGTTCGGACGTGGGGCAGGGAGCAGGCACCACAGCCTCAAGCCTCTGCTTGATGAGACCTTTCACAAAGAACAGGGTTCCGGAGGCTGATGAGATATCTCAGTAGACTAAAATACCTGCTTAGGCCAGTTTAGGCAAGTGCAGGGACCAAGTTTCAATCCCCAACACCACATGCTATTCCAGTCCCACCCCCAGGTGGGCTGAGCCAACCAGAGTCCAGACATAGTGGTGCACACCTGTAATCCCAGTGTTTGGGAGGCTGAAAGCAGGAGGATCCCCATGAGTCTGAACTGTGTAGTGTGACCCTACAACAACTAAATACAGGAAAAGGGGGGGGGGATCTGATATGCAAACAGCCACGTGGGGTTTAATGATGATATTTTTTGAGTAGAGCATTCTTTGATCATCTCTTTGTCGTGCAAACAATATAGGATACACAAAGAGTGATAAAAATGTGGTGAAGGTTTAAGTTTTTATAATCACAGTAAAGACATAGTCCCATCCCATTCATCTTCCTTGAAATAATTCTTCAAACATAGTAGTTCCATTATTCTTACCACTCTTACCAAACTGCACAAGAACTCCTTTTATATGAATGTCTTTTGTTGCACTCTCATGGGTGCCTTGATATTTCGAATTGTTACAAAACCTTTGCCTTGCATGGTCATTTTGACTTTTAAGGTAGAGCCAGAATTTGCATGGTGACAGCCAGTAACAATGAAAAAATTGATGAGGACAAATTGTACCCTTTGAGCTGGTCTTTCCATTGGATGGCATTCAGGGGTCACATTCACCTAATTTTTATCACACTTGTAAAAATACTTTTGGAAAAGCATTTCCCAAGTGAAATGTGACCCATACTTCAGAGATTGTCAGGGAAGTTCTAATAAGAAGGACATGAGAGAATATGGGGGGGGGGGGCTAGTGACAACATGGCTTTTACTTGTAAAAATGTAATACATTTTTTTAAAACCCAACATCACCATATTTAAATCACCCCCTGTACTTCCACAAATCTACATGATACAGTCTGATACACACCTAGGCCATATGACACAACCTACTGTCACTCAACTTTACAACTGTATAGCACATTACTGCTTTGAATATTATAGGCACTTGTAAGCATTTGTGTATCTAAACATGTCAACATAGAAACAACACAGCAAAAACATTGGATGACAGGAATTTTCAGCTCCATTATAATCATATGGGATCATCTGGTGTGTATTATCCATCCCTGACAAAAATATGACTGTGTAAGCCATGATTGCACAGAATTAAAGAGAAACAGTGAGTCTAAGCCCTACAGATATAACTTGAATTTTTTATGTGGGCAGAGGTTGGGAACTAGTATATTTCTATAAATGAGATATTCTATTTGGACCTAGGGTCTTCACTTTTATAACTAAAGCTTTGAACCAAATGACCCATGCAATCTTCCCAATTTGGTCAGCCAGTGTTTTATACCACTGGTTCTCAAAAAATGTTCCCATGACTAGTGTTAGCAGCATAACTAAACATTATCCAGAACAATTAGCCAAGAGAGAGAAATAAAAGGGAATAAGAATAGGAGAGGAAGAAATTAAAATATCATTTGAAGATGACATGATATTTTCCACAGAAAAGAAAACAAAAAGCTCTACCTAAGGACTTTCATATTTAACAACCAAATTCAGTAGCATAGCTGAATACAAAGTCAGCACCCAAAAATCAATAGCATTCCTGTACAGAAACAACAAGCTTACTGAGAGAGAAATTAAGGAAACTGTACCCCTGCCAATAGAATCAAAGAAGTGAAATACTTAGAACTCAATCTAACAGAGGAATCAAAAGATTTCTACAATGAAAATTGCTCTACTTTTGCAAAGGAGATTGAACAGGATATCAGAAAATAGAAAGATATCTCTTGCTCTTAGAAAGAACCAGTACAGTGAAAATGGCCACACTTCCAAAATATGTATGCAGATTAAATGAAATCCCAATCAAAGTACCATTAGCATACCTCACAGAACTAGAGAAAATATTCCCTAAATTCATTTTATACCAGAAGAAACCTAGAATAGCAAAAACAACACTAGACAACAAAGACAAGGCAGGAACTATTACAATCTCTGACTTGAAATCATACTACAAAGCTATTGTAAAGGTAACATGGTATTAGGCAAAAATGGACCTGAAGATTGGTGGAACAATTTAGAAGATGCATGCACAGTTGCAAACTCACTCGTCCATTTTATCTTTACAAAGGTGCCAAAAATGTTCGCTGAAAGAAAGACAGCCACTTTAATAAATAGTGCTGAAAAACTGGCTTTCTACATGACAAAGACTAAAAAGCTAGATCTATGTCTATCATCATGCACTAAGCTAAAATTAAAATGGATCAAAGACCTACATATTAAAACAGAAACACTAAAAGTTCTGGAAGTCAAACTAGGTTGAAAACATAGATGCCGGTAGAGATTTCATGAACAACACCAAATCTGCAAGGGAAATTGTACAAACAACCAACAAACAGGATCTCGTTTTATTAAAAAGTTATTGCAGGACAACATAAATAACCAACAGAGTGAAAAGATAACCCACAGAGTGGAAAAATACATATATACCCTGTTGTCCTTCAAAGAATTTCTATCTAGAACACAAATGGAATTTTACAAAAATCCAATTGCCCCTAAATTCAAAGACCCTATCAAAAAGTGGGCCACTGAGATGAATACACACTTTTCAGATATAAAAAAAAAAAATACAAATGGCAAATAAACAGATGAAAAAATGTTCAACATCATTGGTGATTTTCAAAATGTAAGTTAAAAGAACACTGAGATTCCATTTCACCCTGGAAAGAATAGACATCATCAAAATATTGACCAATCACAGTTAGTGTTATTAGTTAGTGGGAATGTACACTGGTGCAGCCACTGGAGAAATCTATGTAGAGAGCCCTTTAAAAGCTAAGATCATATGTCCCCTTCAACATAGACATTCCCCTAATGCATATCTTTCTGAGAGAATTAAAATGATACCACAGCAATATATATGCCCTCATGTTAATAGCAGTACAATTTTAATACTAAATCTTGGAAACAAACAAATATCCATCAACCAATGAATGAATAAAAAGATGTGATATTTTAAAACAATGGAGTGCTATTCATTCATAAAGAATGATAACTAGAGACTTCCATAAGTAAGTGGATGCAACTTGAGATCATACTCACAAGTAAAGTAAAATTCGTATCTGTAAACATTGTATTGTCTCATTTTTCAGTGTACGATACTGAACAAGTAAATAAAATCCAAAATGTACATAGGTGTTGTGGTTTAGGAAGAAACTGTTCAAAAGAAAAGATAAAACAGTGGTGGGAGAAAGAGGAAAGGAAGAGAGGAAAGCAAAAAAAAAAAAAGTATATGTACACACAAGTTAGTTATGATAAGTATACAGCTAATTTCTTTTAATTCATTGATAAGGAAGGTTTGTGCTAGTATATTTAGTCAAGATAGCTTGTGTATGTTTTCTATTCTGAATAACTACTACAAAGATCATGATATATAATTTATTAATTATTGATATTCTATAAACCTGCTTTGAAACTGTTTTGTTATTTTTCAATTAAAATAAAAAGTTTGCATAATATGGAAATACCAGTTCTTCACAAATAACACATAATAAATGAGAATAAAATTTAAAGTATGCACCTAACATAAAACCAAGCACGTAGCAGTAAATGCAAGTTGGCTTCAAATCTAGAGCCCTTGCCCTTCTGATCAAGTCTGTGAAGTTTGTACAACACTACGAGGATAACAAGGCTCATGCAGATTGCAGGTGCACCTCTTATTTGTCTTCAAAGAGCTCATTTCAGTTGTTAAAGTCCACTGAACCCAAAGTAGTTGACAGAATGCAATTTGTCTAATATTAGCCTTCAGTGTATGTAATTAAGGTGTTCATGCTGAACTGTTGATGTTTATCGCATTAGCTGGAAAAGAAACAGATCTCACCATTAAGGCATTAGATTAGATTAATCACTGATATAAAGAGCATCATGAGCAAACACCCTATTACAAAATGATCTATTGACTGAAGCATTCATTTATCGAACAAAAGCAGAGGTCTTCTCATGCTAGTCTAATTAAAGTGAAACTATGCAAACTAATTAGGATGGTTTGCAAAAGTACATATTCAGATCTGTTAAGAGAAAATTTTTCAAGATTTTAGTAGACATTTTAACATGACTTTCCCTACATCTGTGTTAAGTAATAGCAATTTTCATAGTCCTGTATTGCCTTCATATTCCTACTATATATGTACAGACTCATTAATACCCGTATTTCCTTATAGAGACATAGTTAAGACAACAAGCAAGAAAATATTTTAAATAATGGTTAACAGATTCTGGCAAACAACCAGAATTCATTATTTGGAAAGGTTCTACTGTGGAAAGAACCCTGACAGTGAGAAAGGATACCAAAGTAGTGGTCGCCATCATTGCCCAAGACCCTGTGGGACCATGGATTCCAAACTCAGTGTCATTTTCCCTGTCCTAAGTCACTGCTCCTACCTAGGTCAGGACCTACAGCCTTTTGGAGAATCCTATCCATCACCACAGCCATCCTTGAGAAACTGCTAGACACACACTCAGGCCAGACGAGCTAAGCCTAAATCTTTGTCCTGCCCCTCTGGAGCATTATGACACTGAGAGTGTTCTTCATGAGTGGAGATTTTCCTACCTTTAGGGTGAGCAGACAGAGATACCGCAGGACCTCAAACAGCCAAAGATGTTCATTTTTTTTTTCAAAAGAGAATTTACTTTACTTTATGGAAAATAACTGGCCAGTGGGCCAGTCAGATAGCTCAGTGGACTAAAGCGCCTGCTTAGGCAGCCACAAGGACCAGACTTCAATCCCTGGGGTGCTTGGCTGGCCCCACACTCAGGGCATGCTGAGACTGTGATTAAGACTGAGCATAGTAGTGCACACCTGTAATCCTAGGCCTTGGGAGACTAAATACAGGAGGGTCACTATGCATCTGATCTACGTAGTGAGACTCTATAGACCCTGTACTAAGTACATAAAAAATTAAAATGAAAAACAAAGAATAAAATAACATTCCATAACAAAATAATATAAGAATAATAGGTGATGCAATGAATATTTTTATCTTTAAAGTAGTTAATCAGAATATATGATATGGGCATAAATATTCTCCAAATGATATCAACATAAAACTTTTTAATGAACTGAGAAGCTACTAGTATACCTGTCTTGTATTTTGTTTCCTTTTCCATTCCTTCCTTTTTATTTTTCCCCATCCTAGGTCCTTTTTCCTTTGGAACAATCTGTCCATTTTTTTCAGTACTGCTCTGGCCATCAACACAGCCAGTGGCAATGTGTAACTCATGCCCACCTAGTTAGGGGCATATGTAGCCATCTTTTTCTGGTTTCCTTGAAATAAAGAATACAGTGTAGGTGTATCAAAAGAAGACATGGAGGCCATCATTTCAGATAGCTCCTCAGTGAGAGCGGGGAAAGGCAAAGTGATACAGCAGGAAGGGCAGGCTGGAGGATGACAGAAGTCTAGAACGAGTGCAAGGGGTCGGAAATGAGCCTCTGACATGCTGGAGCTTGGCTGAAGCTTCTCACGTACAAGAGAAGTTACCCCTATGTGGATGACTGTAAAAAAAAAAAAAAAAAAAAAAGCAGAAAAAGAAAACTCAGTGTTTAAAAATATTACCTTTCAACACCATAGGTAAAATGAAGATAGCAGTCTTTTTTTAAATTTTTTTTTTCTTGTTTCAGAACTTTGTTTGTTTATTTATTTATTTTTATGGCCGGCTCAGCCTGCCCCAAGGGCAGGGCTGGCACAGCATGTGGTGCCAGGGATCAAACCGCGGTCCCTGAAGCCGCCCAAGCTTTCCCAAACAGGTGCTTTAGACCACTGAGACATCCTACCAGGCCCAAAGATAGCAGTCTAATGCATGAAAATCAACATAATTTATCACTCCTATTTTATGCTTCACATTTTAATGATTCTACCTGAAAGACTTGAACTGGAAAAACTCATAGTCATTCTTCAATAACTAATTCAGTTCTCTCTTCCTTTAAATTGTTTCAACTGACTAAATGTTATTTAGCCGCTTTCTGTTCAATGAGCATTAAGTGTGCTTTATTTCTATTTTAATTCCACTGTTTACCTTATCACGTGACATTTTATCCCATCTTTTAAATCAGTATCAGTCTAATGGATTGTTGCTGAGTAACAAGTGTACAGTTCATGTTTTTGAATAATGAAATAAATTAATCAATGTCATATTTTTAATCTGACTTTATTTTTTAAAAGCAGTTTTAAAATCACAGTAAAATAGACCAGAAAGTTTTTGGATAGCCTTAACTTCACACACATTGAAACTGTGACACTAGCAAAATCCTACACCACAGTGGGACATTTTCTACAATCAGTGAATCTATCAGTGAACACATCAATGTCCTCTGATGTACTATGGTCCACTCTTAGTGTCGCACAGGCTGTGAGTTTGGGCAAATGTTTAATGACATGTATGTACCACTGCAATAACATACAGAATCATTTCACTCTCTTCAAAACTGTCTGTGTTCTTTCTATTCTTTCTCCTCTATTTTTCCTGCTGCCTTAGTTTTGCCTTCCAGAATGCCATATAGTTGGAATTATACAGCATGAGGCTTTCTTCATATTGACATCTTTCATTTAGCAATATGTTTTTAAAGCTCCTGTATATCTTCTCATAGTTTGATGGTTTACTTCTTTTTTAGCACTGAATAATTCCTTCTCTATATGTGCTACAAATTGCTTCCAAGATTTAGCAATTAGGAACAAAGCTGCTATAAACATCCATGTGTAGGTTTTCGTGTGGACATAATTTTCAACTCCCTTGAGTAAACAATAAAGCATGTGACTGCAAGAATCATATGGCAAAAGTATGGATGGCTTTATGAGAAACACCCAGCCTGTCTTTCAAGAAACTTAACATTTGACATTCCTACCAGCAAGGAGAAAAAGTCCTTGTTGCTCCACATCCTGACCAGCATTTAGGTCTGGGGTTTATGTTATTTTCTAGATATATAATAGTATCATGTTATTGTTTTAATTGGAAATGCCAGGATGATGTGAAGCATCTTTTTGTGCTTATTTGCCATCTGTGTATCTTTGTTGGTGATGTATTTGTTTGTGTATTTTTCCCATTGTTTTCTCACTATTTAGTATTGAATTTTAAGGGTGTTTTCCACACTAAGGATAACAATCCTTTAAAGATTAGTGTTTTGTGGATATTTTCTCTTAGTCTGTGGCTTGTATTCTAGTTTTCTATAATCATTAGAAGTCTTTTTAGGGGCTGGGGAGATAGCTCAGTGGCATGAAAACCTGCCTGGAAAGTAAAAGGTACCGAGTTTGAAATAGAATTTTTCCAGTATTCCACTCCAGTATCTATCAAATCACTATTTCATAATTCAGTGATTTTCAGTCCAGTTCAGGAAATTAAATAAAATGTATTTTCCAGCACTAATTCCCTAGGGCACCTGCTTTCTTTGGTTTGGAATGTAGTCAGAAAGGCTTTATTTTTAAAGACACTTTAAGTGTTCTTATTCAAGTGTTACTCAAGGAAGATTTTTCACCAAGGTGTATTTCCTTTTTGCTTATCAAAAAGTAATATTTGGTCTGGTAGGAAAAATATACAAAGGCTTCAGATGAGTTGGGTATACCTTCAGCCCTCTTATTTACCTAACCTTATTTAATTATTCCTTTTATCTCTCACAATGTTCTGGGTCTCTAAATCTATGACTGCAGTCATTATATGCTTAAGCCTTAGGAAAACAGATGATAGGCTTGCAGTGACAATTAAAATGCTGTGTGGGATCAACTAGGCTTTTCCGATCTCTGAACTCAGATCACACCAAAATACAAAACACACCACTAAGCCTTTTCACTGCATGTATGCTGCTCACATACACTCTACTACTACCATACATATTTATTATTGAGCCTCTACCTCCATGTAAATTGCTGGGAGTCAATGATGAGAATATGGTTTTATTTTATTTTATTTTATTTTATTAACCTTTTATTTATTTGTTACAGGGTCTCACTCGGCAGTTCAGACTTGTAGTGATCCTCCTATCTCAGCCTCCTCAGTGCTGAGATTACAGGCATGTGCCATCACACCTGGTTCCGGCAGCCAGCAGTGCACACTGGGGGTTCCGAGGCCAGCATGGCATGTGGTGTTGAGGATCAAACCCAGGCCCTGAGCTTGCCAAGGAGGCCCTTGGACCACTGAGCTTTCTCCCTAGCCCCAGTTTTCTTTTATGATGTGTACTATGCAATATTTTTATTTGTCTTTAATCTTTATTATTTTCCCAATTATAATACCTCAGAAACTTGTTTATATTATACAGCATAACTTCAAAAAGGAAAATACATAGATACTGTTTCATAGTGCTTAGACATAATCTGCCTTTTTGACAACTTTAACAGTTTAGATAAATTTTTTTTTTTTTTTTTTTTTTTGTCTTTTTGAGACAGGGTCTTGCTATGCAGTTGAGGCTGGCCTTGAGCTCACTTTTGTAGCCCAGGCTGGTCTCGAACTCGCACCAATCCTCCTGCCTCAGCCTCCCGAGTGCTGGGATTACAGGCGTGCGCCACCACGCCCGGCTCCTAGATAAATTTAAAGAACAAATGACCATGATTCTGCCATCCAGAATGAATCACAAAATATTTTGTTACTTTTTAATTTTTAAGTCTTTTATTAGGATATATTTGCTATTCATGATGTTTATGTCCATCCATCGTAGGGACTAGATACATCCACTTAACGCACCATGATTCTTTTTGTTCCTCTCTTCCTCCTTCTTTCCTCCTCATCCACCTCCGGACCCTTTCTTTCCCCCATAGCTTTTCTTTTCCTTTAAGTTCATGCTTATGACTGATAATGATTACATTCCTAGTGCATAGTTGGTTACATGTATGTGGTCACCCTGATTTTTATACCCTGTTCTCCACCACATCCTCTATCTCTTATTCCCCTTTGCACCTGCAAAAGATGTCTCTCTGTCTCCCTCTCTGTGTCTCTGTCCCTCTCTCCCTCTATCTATCTATGTATCTATCTATCTCCTTTTATTTATCTTTGATCTCTCTCATTACCTTATTTATACTTTGGATTTTTCAAAATCCATATACAGTTCTTAAATTGCATATCTATTTTATTTCACCTAACATTATGATCTCAAATTGCATCTATTTTCCTACAAAAGACTGAAATTCACCCTACTGTATAGCAGAGTCCTAGGCTATTATGAACAGATATCATATTTTCCTGTATTCATTCATCTGTTTCCAGGTTGTTTCCTAGACTGTTTCCAAGATGCAGTGATCACATGCTGTGCTGCTTTGAACATGGGTATATTATAATTTTTATGTTTAATTCAAGATTACAAAACCAGAATCTTCTTGAAAATTCCTGCTATCCCATTTCCCTTCCAATTTATAGCCTATATCCCATCCTATCAAATCACTACCAGAAAGTTAGTACACAGCTTTCAAGCCTCCTTTCTATTATTTTGGCATAAGCATTAATAATATATTGTGATTTTATATAAAATTATTTTAAATATTATTATTTTACTTATAGCTGATGTAATTATCTATTTTACTCTGCTCCAAAAGGAATTCAGATTGCATCAGAAATTAAATATTGAGCTTCCAAATTTTATATGGCTCTTCAAAAGCTTCATAAACTATTCTCCTGTTATCTGATCTATTTTTCTTGTAACAGATCCAGCTTTCTGGCACTGTATATATAAAACTGTATTTCAAAAGGAATATGAATATTATTGTAGCAAACTTGTCTAGATCTTTCTCAACAAGATTTAGAATGATTTCTTTCTGTTATTTATAGTATGACTGAATTACTAAGAATCCACATGTGTAAACTCATCAGGTTCTTCTAAAATACTATTCTTTGAAAGGTTATGTACAGTAGGCAATAATGACAAATCTTTAGAAAATAAAATATGCAAATGAATATTTATTATATGTCTACAAATGAATGTGGGCATATAATAAAAACAGTTATGATAATCCAGTGTAAAAATACACAAAGTTATCATTCATGTGCCTATCAACTTTGTAATTTGTAACACGTATTCATAATATGATTTCAGTTCATGCAAGGTAGATTTTTAAAAAGAGTCACAAACTTCACCTGGTTGCAGACACCTCAATATGACCAAGATTATTGGGACTCTTTCTTTCTTCATTTCCCTATAGCTTTAGTTAGTTACATAACTGGAAACTATTCCTCCTACTACTAATGTCTTTCGATACAAGTTTATTAAACATGTCATATAGAATATAATATAAATGAATTCTTATTTTCAATTGCCACTAGCCTTTTATAATTTGTTCATTACTGAAAGATTATTTTCTCTAACCAGATTAGAAAACCTTGAGGCCCCAGTGACTTCCAAAGTTCTATCACTATTTTTTAATCCAAAACAAAATGAGGAGCCCAGCAAGATGGCTCAGTGGTCTAAAGCGCCTGCTTAGGAAAGCTTAGGCGGCTGCAAGGACCGCAGTTTGATCCCCGGCACCACATGCTGCGTCAGCCCTGCCCTCAGGGCAGGCTGAGCCATCCATAAAAATAAATAAATAAACAAACAAAAGTTCTGAAACAAGAAAAAAATAAATAAATGAAATAAAAAATTCTTTAAAAAAAAAAAAACTGAGGAGTCAAAAATTAGAACAGTTTGGACCAGGTAATGATCATACATTGAACTCAATTTAGCAGAGTTGTTGTCTTTCCTCCATCCAAGACTGATGTCCAGTGTTGGAAAAAGGTAAACAGTAGGCTTTTTCCTCATTTCCAAACCTCTTTCCTCAGCCTGTTGACCTGGACTCAAGGCCTATGTATGATTACCACACAGAAGAACAGAAGGGGAGAATTAAAAAAAAAAAAAAAAAAAAAGTTAATTGTCATACTCCTAAGTGAATTTCATAGAGCCTGGGCCTACAGGATATTTAAACCTAAGTGTGTTATGAGGTATCTTTGTTTGCTTGGAAGTTCTATCCCATATGTACAAGGGAATATGACAAAACCATTCATTGTCAGGTTTAGTTACAACAGCATGGGGGCCAACAAAGATAATAGTGATGTGACAGTACTGCAAATGATTGGTCTGTATCTCCTACTTGCTCTTATTAAGACCTTCTTCGGTACATTTTTCTTTCTACAAGGCTTTCTGAAGCATATCATGTTTAGTACTAAATAATCTTTATTCGATGAAATGAATGACATTTTCGAAGATTAAAATGGGCTCTGACAAAGTCAGTTGTAATCGATCTATAATCATCTACAATATCAAAATCCAGGGCAAGTTGAGGAACCAGACTCCTTACACAAAAACGTCAGCTCTGTTGCTGAGTAGCTTAGTAACGAGGGAGAAATCCTAAACCTCTCAGGGTCTCAGACATCTCACCCATGACCTACGGAGGACAACAATAGCACCCAGCATAGAAAGTTGTTCTGAGGATTAAATCAGTTAAAGAACACTGAAGCACGTACTAAGCATCAGTAGACATCAAAAGCAGTTCATATCCAGGGGATGGAGGTGGCCTTGGAGATACAGCAACACGAAACAGCAGCAACCGTGGGCATGGGAATAAAAGTCCCTCACAATTTCTGACGGTTGGAAGAACTTGAAGAAGATCAGTAAGGAGTAGGAGATGACACGGTTAGTTTGGTCTAGAAAATAATGCAGACATGACACTCACAAAGTGGACAGGGGTGGTAACTGGGCCTCCACGAACAATTTATGAAAACTGCACAGACAGCCTGAAATCAGAATGTGGACCTAAATATCCAGATGAACATACCTTTGTAAGATTTGTAACAAAATTAATATCAATGGAGTTCATAGTTCCAGTGGAGTGGTGGATCCAAGAGCCACGTCGGTGCTGACAAAATGGCACAATTCTTAGGGCATCACAGCTGTTCTGTAAGAGTTTTTGTGCTTAACGATGCCTAAAGAAAACATGAAATTTCCTCAGCTGCCCAAAGGACAGTGTTACGGTAACCAAAGCCCCCTGCCTCTCCCCTCCAAGCCTCACCCCTATTTGCTTTAAGCAGTCTTTGTTTTCAACAGCAGTAAATTTTCTACTTGGTGCTTATAGACCTCAAAGTACCAGAAAGGAAGCCCTCATTCAAAGGCAGTTTATCTTAAGGTACTGTGAACATTGCTGATTTTTTTGTCCTTTTGAGATATAGTTGTGCTATAACAAATCATCCTGTCATATGTAACCACTGTCTACACAGCTGAACTTCTGGAGTCAAGAAAATATATTTAAATTGATCTCTATCAGGGCTGATGGGGCAGGGCACATCTAACTTAACTGTGAAAAGACACCTCACACGCTCACCTTGCTGCTGATTATGTGCACGGCCTTCCACCCTCCTTGCCCTGCCTCCGCCCCAGAGCCCTGGCCTAGGGTGGATGGATGAGTAGATGGGAAGGTTTTCAGGTTGCCACCTGTAGGACTACAGTTAGGTATAGGGTGCTTTGCCTGTGCTACCCCTTCCAAGCCATCAACCTGTCCCACTCTGCTCTCCCACTCTTGGCCAAAGCCCAGATTATTTCCCTCTGACCCCCTGAGAAATTGGCTTTTGGTGAGGATTTCAGGGCTTCCACTTTCTCTCCCCATCCTGATCAAGGATGCTACTGTTTCTTCCTCTTCTCCTTTGCCAAACTGTTACCCCCAACACTCTCCATGACCCTTGCACCCTTTGGCCAGAAGCCATCAGATATGGTTGGAAAGAATCTCTCGCCTCCCTCCTTCAGCTTTGGAAGCACAATCGTTCATTCTCCACCAGCCTGGGAGAGGAGCCTGCTGCTCCATCAGCTGATGTCTTACTCAGGTGTGACGAGGAGAACAGAGAAGCCCTAGGATCCTGCAGGCCACCCAACACCCCAGTACCTGGTGGCCAACTTGAGCAAGGCCACCCATAAACACAAGCAATCTGTCTGGATTATTTCAGCTCCCCCACGCACCTCCCTTTGAAGCTGAAGAAGGTCTCCACAGCTTTTGCTAGGCACCCTTGCCTCCACAGGTGTCAAGTGTGCAATCTGACAACTGGAACAGAAGAACCCAGCTGATGTGGACTGTGGCTTTGGTGCTGCTGCTTTTCATGCTGGACGGAGAACCTGTTCAGTGTGCTGCAGATCCCAGGACTGAAGACCTGGCCTTCTGGAACCTGCTGCATTTTCCTACTTTCTGTTCAGGACCACTAAATGCTGAAACGCAGATGCCTATGAGTTAATTCAACTCATAGAAAGACGGAAAGAAAAATGGAGTGGAGAGGGGAGGAGAAGGGAAAGAGAGAGGAGTGGGAGGTAAGGGGAAGGAAGTGGAGGGCTGGAAGTGACAGGAAGGGAGGGATCGGGAGGAGAGTGGGAGAGAGGAGGAGGGGGCAGAAGAGGAAAGGGGAGGGGAGGGGAGGGGAGGGGACGCGAGGGGAGGGGAGAGGGGAGGAGGGGAGAGAAGGAAAAGCAGTCAGCCCCTTAGAAGTGGATGACGATGCGAAGATAGGCTACTCGGACAGAAGTTAGTATCCTATTTAATTATAACAGTATTACTTAGAAATACAAGTTTAAAAATCATTTAAAACAGTTTCATTAAATAAGGGAAGGTTACTGTACCAAAATAAAATTGCTAGAGTTCCTTATATAGAAAGATTAGAACTGGCTGTTCGCAAATGCCTCATCTCTCTATAAGAGCAGTCCGTAGATAACTGCCCACAACGGCTGACGACTGAAGCCAGCGCTGCCCTGGTCAGAGATCTTAGCCATATAGCAGACCACATGTGTGACAGACAGGCATATGACACAATATTTCACAGTATTTATAACATGCATACCTTTATGTAAACTGTGTCAAAATGTATCCTCCAATTGTTCTCATTTTAAAAATGTCTTACTCTATTATGATAATTTTTGTTGAATATTTCTCTTCTAGTCTTCTGGCCATATTCCAGAAATCAGTTAGTTACGGGACACAGGTACTTAAAATCATAAGTCTGAATTATCCAGCTGCATTCTCAAGGTTTGCGTAGTTTAGGTGTTAAATTATATTTCTATAGGAAAAAGCCACCACAGTTTCAGCTTAACTCCCCTATAAGTAAGTGCTTATCAACTAAAGAGGATAAAATCTTGGCATGAAAGGTTTGCTTTTTGCTTTTGTTTTTTCATAAGCCTTGACTTATGGTCACAATGTAGATGAATAACTCCTTCCCCTTTGCCCACTTTGGGTATATATTCCCTGAAAAGACCTAGCCAGTGTTTCAATATAAGAAAAATTCTCTAAAAAATCAGAAACTGAACTGCAGTATAAGAAACTTTGTGGCAAATGTCTAAAGGCATTAATTCCCAGGATGCTTCACTGGACAGGAAACAAGGTCCAATATCCCTAACCAAATAGTCACTGTGTAACACACACCAGATACTAAATTCAATTTTCTGCTTGGGTAATATGGAATAATAGTTTGTCTCCTTTTCCTCTTGATGATAACTGAAAAAGAAATATTAAACTTTCAAAATATAGATGCTATTGATAATTTTAGTAACTATCATTTGAGCAGTCTGTAAATTTTATATCTCCAAGCAACAAGGCATCAATCAAAAAACAGTCATTGCTCATACTAACTTTTAAATCTCAAACTTTTAAGAGTGTTCCACAGTAGGCTATGCAGCCATTCTCCTCACCCCAAGTTAGCTTTAAGAATGCCTAAGAGACATTGTGAATTATCAACAAAACAAAATTTAAAAACCTAAAAACTACTATTTCAGTCAGAAAAAAAATGAAGGTAAAATAAATCATACTAATAAAACGTAGCGCTTATGTAGGCCAGCTGTGAAGTCTTGGCACTGATATTAATATTATTTGTCTAAGCAAACACTGATTCTATCAGGGTTTAATGTGGAATTCAGAAAGCGAGTTGGGCTGCTTCACCACTTGAGATAAATTTTCAAAATTAACATAGTACTTTTAACACTGGGATGGAAAGAAGTACTGGAGTCACAGTTACTTTGCCTTCATCCACTCTCATCTTGTTCTAGGGTTTGCATGTAAGCCAAAATGCAGCTGTACAGCTAATTTCAGGCCCAGCAGCCTTGATGACATGCCTTCGCACAAGCAGCTGGTGATTAACCATATGGGGAAGTGTGATTGAACTCCAGATGGAGTTGACTTAACTTCTTCATATAGCTCCAGACTATTTGATTCAGGGACAGATATCTTTAGTGCTAGTATTTAATCACCTATTTCTTTCAGATTACGTGTTATTTTTGATGTCTCAAAGAGAGCAGTGCATTGAGACTAAGACGACGATTCTTTTCTATTGTTGAAAGTAACTATGGCAAAGACAGCGTAGACTTGAACAGCTCTCTTCAGGACTAACAGCTATGGCTTATTCATGCGATGTTCAGAGATAAAGTTCTGATCACAGAATAAATACCCTACTACTTTCTATCTTACGAAATAAATTTATGACCAGAGAAATTTCAAAAGATACCAGAGAAATGCTTATCAAAACAATTAAATGTTCTCTTTTTGCCATGAAATTTCTGACATACCCTGTTTCTTCCAAATGTTACGAGTGGTAAAGGAAATGAGATGAGAAAATGAAATGAAAGCAAGACATTTTAGTAACTTTTTGCTTCTGGACTAAAATAATCAGTTTATCATGTCTATAAGTGTTTATGTTTGTAGTCTCTGGATTTAAGAGAACTTTTTACTCAGAATTTACCCAATATATTGTAAGTCAATTTTACTCACTATAAAAATAAATATGCATACACTCAAACTCATAGATGTTTAAATTATAAATTTTATAAGTATCTGTGTTTATGGCCTGTGGTATAAGTAGTCACCCATAATTTTTCAGTAAATTTAACCCTTCAACTTGAGGACAGTACTTTATTCCTGAAATAACAACTTTTCTTTCACCATCACTTCACATACATTACTATGCATAACAGACATTAATTATCACTGTTATTATGCTATTTCTAGATTTTAAGCGTTTGCACTCATTAAAGAGATCATGATCACTAACTGCTCTAGCCAAATTATGTAACAGGATGGATGGTGAACTTTTACATAATATGATAAGCAAACTTGGTGAATAATTGACCTCATCATTAAATATGCCACTTTAAAATACAAACAGTGAAAACCTGAGAGAATATTTTCTCTCTAGGTGACTCTCCTTAGGCACACTGTACATCATGGATCACTCTCCTCTGTGGCCTCATAATCTCCTTGAACACAAAATTTGGGACACCACTGAGTTATAGGATGTTACAGTATGGGTTCTCTTATGTCTTCAGTCCTCACTGATCTTGGAAGGCTACAGCCTTTCTCTAATTTCTCTAATTTCTTGACCTGCAAACTTAAGCTGTTAACCCTCCAGAAGAGAAGTTTGATGATATCCAGATGGATGACACTGACAAAAGCTCTACAAAATGCTGTACATGGTTTCAGGGTAAATTCTGAGGGAATTTGACTGACCTTGTCAGATACAAAAGTTACGTTTTTTCTTATATAGGTTTCATTTTATTTTGGTTTTAACCATCCAGCATAAAAGTTTAACCACAAGGTATAAAAAGTAATGTCATGTTAATATATTGAGCTGTAAAAGGCTTAAGTCAACAGCTTCCGACGATGCCAGTTGGGCTGATAACTACTACTATTTGGACTATTGGACTATATATACTGCTACTTCCTCTTAGTTCAATGAGAAGAAAGATTTGTATTCATAGTGTTTAGAAAAGATATCATATCTGCATCTTGTACTCTGAACAACTATTATGAGGACAGCAATATGAAATGTATTCATTACTGTTACTGCCCCACTAACCTGTTTTGAAACTGTCTCATTATTATTTCTCATTAAAATTAATAAAATTTAAATAAATAAATAAAATACAGACCAAAAAAGTAAGCTAGTGCCTATCAACAATGGTTTCTATGATTAGTGGATAAAACAATCTCTCACACAGAAGAAAATTATGTTTTTCATACAACCAATTCACCATGTTTTAATATATTTTATTGAATTCTATTTGTCATCCACGATCAATTACACAATTGTCACTTAGAAAGGCATATGTAAATCAAGCAGTTCTGAAGAATTGTGTGAACAAGCTCAAAGAAGTATTTACAGCACACCATAAAATACAATACCTCATTAAATCCTGATCTACAATAATCTAGGACAATAAACTGTACAACTAACACTCTCAAGTCTTTAGATTAATTTGTCTCAAAGAAATAAAATGCCCACAAAGGGCAACATTTCCAACAAAGATCTGTGAGTCTTTGACAAAAACAAGAATGACCTTGAAGAACCAATTAGAATAGCACTGCTAAAAGTCCAGTGCAGGGCCAGCCTGATAGCTCAGTGGACTAAAGAGGTTAGGGTTCCATCCTTGTTGTGTAGTGCCAGCCCCAACCATGGGCTATACTGAGACTGCAATTGAGTCTGGTCGTGGTAACATGTGCCTGTAATACCAGCACTTTGGGAGGCTAAAAACAAGAGAGTCACTACAAGTCCGATCTACCTAGTGAGACCCTGTACATCTGATAGACCCTGTCCTAAATACAGAAAAAATAAATAACTAAATAAAGTCCAATGCTATTATGACAATGCCTATGTGCATAGTATTCATAGATTAATTTACTAACCTTATATCATCTCCTTCTAGTGTCAATTTTCTGGATTTTTCAAAGACTTATTTCTCAGAGTAAAAAAATATGAATGGCAAATAAATACCCAAAAATTGCTCGACAGCACTGGTTATTCCAGAAATGTAAATTAAAACAACACTGAGATTCTATCTCGCCCCAGAAAGAATGGCTACCATAAAGAAATCAAGTAAGAGCAAATGCTGGAGAGGCTGTAGTGAAAAAGAAACCCTTCTCCACTGTTGATGGGAGTATAAAGTGGTACAACCTCTATGGAAATAAGCACACAGTTTCCTCAAAAACCTAGCATTAGAGGTCTCATTCAACCCAGCTATTCCTTTTCTGGGTATCTTTTGAGAAGAACTGAAAACATCATATCACAGCAATGTCTGTGCACTCACATTTATAGAAGCACAATTTGTCGTAACTAAATTTTGGAAACAACACAAACGTCCATCATTTGAATGGACATGGTATTTTTATATAATGGAGCATTACTCAGCTATAAAGAACGATAAACTTGAGGCTTTTATAAGTAAATGGACGCAACTAGAGGCTATACTCATAAATGAAATAAATAAATAATAAATCAGAACCACATGTGTAAACATTGTAATATCTCCATAGTGTAAAAATCTGAAAGAGTAAATAAAATGTAAAAGGTATAATAGATACAGTAAAAGGGAAAGAAACAGCAAAAGGAATAAATAATTTGAATGAGGTAAAGAAAAGAAAGAAGAAAAGATCATGCATGTATACACAGGATAGCTAATATTGTTGTACTAATTTCAATGATTTTTTGAAGGTAGTAGTTAATGCTTAAAATTTTTATTCTGACAAACTTTACATGTTTATATCTGTAATCCAAGCAAATACATAGAGGACAACACTGTTGAATTCTCATCTTGTTTTCTTTTCAATTTTATATCATTTCTAATGTCTATTACTTTTCTATCCTCTTTAAAATAAATAAATTAATACATTACCTCTTGTTTGAAATCTGCCATAAGATTCAAATCAGTATCAATTGCTTCTACTTTGACCTCTCTGAGAGAGGTCTGAATAGCTGATATATTGAAATGATAATAGTTCTTAGAATTTCTTGCATACTTGCCATTTACCAGTTCTCAGGTTAAAGGTTTCATGTGCATAATTTTCTTTAGCTTTTTTTATTAGCCATACAAGTGATATATTACTAACATTCCCATTTTCTGATAGGAAAACTTGTAAAGAAGTGCAAAGTCAAGTACCAAGAGAATGGCAAAGTCAGAATTTTAATCCAGGATGAACTGATTCATAAAATTGAAAATGTAAGTTAATTCTTTCTCTAGTGAACATTTTCTTAGTGCAGAATGTGAACTTTGGGTCTTTATATCCCTCACTGCATCTGGGAGGTTAACTGCAGGTACAGAATTTGTAGCTAAGACATATTTCTTATCTGATATTGAATCCAGGTAAAGGAAAGTAAGAATAAACTTGTTTTTTCTACTCTTTAATTCAACAATCTCTAGCCACACCGACTGAAAACCTCTTAGTATTTCAAATTGTTTTGTTTATTTCATACTTTTATCATATAATAGAGATAAGTAAAAAATCACTTGTCAACTGGGACCATTTCATGTCAAAGAGAGAAACAAATTAATTATCTTTTTGGCAAGAAAGAGAATCGTAATAAAACAAGTACCGGCTAATTTGCATTTGGCTTTGGTTCAAGACTTTGTTACATACAAATAGGAAGTAGCTTAGCACAGTAATTAAGAGAACATTCTCTGGAGTCAAAGCATTTACTTTGAATTCCTACCTCTAGCCTAAGTAGTTACATGACTGGGAGAAAGTGATTGAGCTCTTTTATCTGCAATATTTATACATGCAGAATGAGAACAACAATTCCTACCTCACAGATACAATGAGGGGATTGTGGATGGTGTCTGGCACACAGTAAAGCTCTCAATCTCTTTTCTCTCTTATCATCAGTATCATAACTCATGTAGATGAAAAAGAATGGAACAGAGTGATCCTATTTGTTGAATGAAGCCGGCACTAACTTTTCCATGTTATTTCAGAGCCATGCTGAATTCTCCGGTACCCACTTGAGTTGTCCCAGCTGACACTATATGGAACAAAGAATAGTTTTCTCTATAGAAACTTGCTGTATAGAAAGTTTTAGATTAACGAGCAAAATAAATTACTGTACTTTTCAGGCCACTATGTTTTGTAATGATTTGTTACTTAGAGATGACTAATTAAAATGTTGATACCAGACATGTCATGCTGCCACAATAAAACCTGAAAGGAAAGTGGAAAAAGATATTAAGGGAAGAAAAAATATTACAGAAAAATATTTTCTGTAATATTTAACAGAAAACTTATCAAGGCTTATAATTGTGTAGAAACTAGGAAAGACAGATACCTACTGCCCCAAATGTTCTAACTAAGGAGGTTTTTGTGCAGAGTATTGGAAGTACTACCTGGATTCTTCCTGCTGCCTGTGGTAAAATACAAGAGGGAAGTGATAAACTAAATTATAAACTGCCAAATATGAGGTACCTGGACATGCTGGGTGGAAAAAGAAAACTTACTTCATCACAAGCTACCCAGAGACAAAATTTTCTCAAGTTAAAGAAGGACTTCAAAATAAAAATGAAATATCGAGGATTATAATATGCTTTGTTGGAGACACCATCCATGGCACCATCCACCTCAACAAGCAAGCCTTTATGCATCTTAAGAGCATGCTTCCTGAATCCTTTCCATGCAGGATTTCAGAAGGGCTGCTAAGAACCTTATCAGCACTACACAGCTCTCTCACAGGAATTCAAAGCTAGCGATGGGCTTACTTTATGTCTCAGAAAGATATTCCACACAAGTTTTCATCTAAGATAGCACACTGTGCATCTAAGATGCACACCATGTGCATCAGCATGGCATTATTATTATGAAATACATGAGTTAGCCAATTTATAAAGAGGACATGTCTATTCTGGACCAGAGTTTGGGATCTATGGAAAATTGGTGCTATTGCTTTTGGACTTGTCATGAGATAGCACATCTTAAAAGCAAGTAATTGCCTAAGCAAAAGACTGTTGAACTCATGGGTAGGGTACAGAAGAAAATGAGACTTCTATTACACAATTTGAACTAATGAGCTAGAATCACCCACTTATCCTTGCCTAGCTCTAACTCCACCACCACCACCCTAATAGCCCCAAGCAGAGGATCAAGAATTTAACATATGTGCCTTTGTGAGATTTTCAGATTCAAACTATCCACCTGTAAACTTAAGATGGGTCACTTGGTAGAAATACATGTTAGATCAACTCGTACAAAAACAATTGCGAATGAGAGATTCTAAATATTATGTTGAAAACAGAGGCTGAGAAGATTAGCAGGCTGAAAGCATAGTGTTCTGGTAGGAAAAACAAATAACTCAGATGGCAGAACTAAGCAAGCACTTTCAGGACAGAACCAAGAATCACAGAACAACATCTAGAAGATAAGACAAACCTGATTAAGAGAAGCGGTGATGTGTACCCAGCTAGATTCAGAGCTGTTATATATCTGTTTCTCACATTTTTCTGTTTTGAATAGTAATGCCTATAGTAGCAGTTACTTTTAGTCTCACAGGGCTGACTATCTTTGTGTCTTTAGTACAAAAATCTTCTGCTCAAGAAGAAAAGTACTCAAGGAGATGCCCTCAAGAAGTGCACCCAAGAACCTTGACCTGTACTTCTGTCTGGATTGAGTAATGAAATCCTGATCTGAGTCTGATGCTCATGACAGATGAGTTAATACTTTCTATGTATTTAGTACAGGGTGTAAAGGTCTACAGGGTCTACAGGGTCTCACTTCTCAGTTTGGACTCATAGTGATACTCCTGAGGTTACAGGAGTGCCCCCACTACACACAGTCTGAGTTGACATATTTTAAATTCTTGAGGAAAAAATGAATTTATTTATCCATTGGAGGGACCTAGATTGCAGCCACAGCACAAAGCACAGCAAAGTACTTTCTGGATATGGTTATAAAAATCTCTCTCGTCCAACATACTCTTCTTGAAGTCTTTTTACCCCTCCTCAAAAGGAGTAACCTATAAAACATTTTTTTCACTCCACATAGTTCAATCCATAAAGGAGGATGGGAAAGTAGTTATGTGATTTCTGAAGGTGGAAGTCTCAAAAAGGGTATCCTCTTCCACCTTATTCTTCTAATTCCCTCTCCTGAAGCTTAGCCAATATTCAGGAGGAAACTTACGAAGTTTATCGAGTCACTCAAACAGGAGACAAAAGTTTCCAGTCCTCAACCTTGACTGGGTTATCAGATATTAGTTTCTACCAATTTTCAACCTATGTAAGAGCCACTGTGAAAGAGAAACCTTCAGTCTCTAGTAAAGTTATTAGAGGAGATATTTCACAGAGTACAGGTCATTCTCTTTGCAAAGATATGCCCAATAACAGATTTGGGAAACACATGGCTGTTAGCTTAGGGACTGTCATAGCAACAGACTATTGATGCAAGCTTTCAAGGTGTCACAGAAAAACTCTTTCCAAATAAAACTTCTACTTTATTTTTTGGCCTACTTCTCAATTATATTTTAATAAAGCATTTCCTTATCAAGTTTTTAATTTCAAATGACAATACTGAAATGGTATTATGGGTTTTATGTCAATGAAAAGCCATTTCTGTCTTTTACAAGTAGATGTATATGAAAAAGTACTATAATAAATGAAATTTTTAAGCAATTCTAAAATAAATATGCTCACTATACTTACTCAAGAAAATTCATGGTTGATAGGTAAAGATGGAAGTTTCATTTATTGTTGTTTGAGCATTCATTTGTCTTATATTTGGCTTTGTTTCCAAAATATCATTTAATTTCAATTTGTATGTCTAGCTAATCACATTTTATCCAAACCAAAAAAAAAAAATGTCTGCACAGACTACTAAATCCCAGCTTTATTTATAAGTTCTTGCACTTGCAATTCTCTGTAGCAAACAAAAACTGGTATGATTTTTTTTTTTTTTGCGAAAATGCAAATTTACTCTTCTTTGACTCAAACTGATGGGTTCCAATGCATTCTTCTCACAAGAACATCAAGCCTACTAGATTGGGACCCACCCTGAAGACAGGACTTTAACAGAATGCCTTTAAAGATTTTATCTCCAGGTTTTACCTTAACAAAGATTAGTGTTTGAACATAGGCCTAGAAGCAGAAGATTTAACCTATTGCAGGCTCTACAAAGAAGGTATGTAAGTGGCCAACAAGATGTTCAACATCAGAGCCAGGCGTGGTGGTGCATGCCTGTAATCCCAGCACTTGGGAGGCTGAGGCAGGAGGATCAGTGCGAGTTCGAGACCAGCCTCAGCTACAAAAATCAGCTCAAGGCCAGCCTCAACTGCATAGCAAGACCCTGTCTCAAAAAGCCAAAAAAAAAAAAAAAAAGATGTTCCACATCATTAAAAGTCATGTATTGTGAGTCAAAACAATAATTTATTACTTCATAATCTTTTGGATGGCCAATATAAAAACAGCAAGGTAAAATGTAGAGAAGTTGGCACTCTTATATACTGCCAAGGCAAATGTAAAATAATGAAGCTCCCAGAAAACAGAATGATGGCTCCTCTAAAAATCTTAAGGATTATTGTAAGATCTGACAATTCCAGTTCGGGATATACCTTCCTCAAAATCGAAATGAAGGGCACAAAGTGATATAGCTACACCCATATTCAGAACAATATTATTGAAAAGAAGCCAAGAGATTGAAGCAACCCTAGTGACTACCATTGATAAATGAATAAACAAAATATGTTGGGGAAGATCTTACACATACTGTAACAGAAATGAACCATGATCAAATAATGCTAATTGAAAAAAATCTGACTGTAGAAAGACTGACATTATATAATCCCATTCATATGGTATGTCTGTTATAATTTATGTCTATTTGTCTCCCCAGAGCTTCATGCAGTTATTGGGGAGGCTTCTAGAGTTTGTGAGTAATTCTTGAGCCAATACAAGGCTTATGGATATGAGTGCTATACCTGCCCTAAGGTGAGTAATATGCATTACAATATAGGGAGGGGAGAGAGGCTTGCTAGCAGCTACAGCCACTGCCTCTATCTTTGCTCTTTGCTGTTCCCAACTACCATGAATGCTGTCCTCTGCCATGTTCCACTCTGCCTTGGAGCCAGCTGAGTATAGACTGAAGCCTCCACTAACTGTGAGCTAAATAAACCTTTTCTTCCCTAATTTTGGGCATTAGATATTTTGTTCCAGCAACAAGAGAAAAGTAACTGATATAGTACCTAACATAGCTAAATTAAGATACAGAAAATGATATAGTGGTGCTCTCTTCAGCAGCACATACACTAAAATTGGAATTTAGTACAGAGAAGATTAGCAAGGCCCCTGCGCAAGGATGACACACAAATTTGTGAGGCATTCCATATTTTAAAAAAAAAGAAAAGAAAAGAAAACAACATGGTTGTTGTCAGGGATAAGGAAGAGAAAAAAATAAGTTTTGTATAGTGAGTAATCTATTTTTTGTAAGACAAAAATACTATGTTTATGAATAGAAACAAAGATTTCCCAGTGTTACAAATAAACAAGACCATCAAATTGTATTGCACATTTATAAACGGTAAAAACAGTAAATTGTATTGTATATATTTTACCATAATTTTTTTAAATCTATAAAATTAAAAAAAATCTATAAAATTAATCTGTGCAGTGAATACATATTCCTATTTGTATTTTGTAGGTGATATAAAAGAGACTTAGAAAGGTAAAATCCATCTGCTTAGCAAGCACGGAACTCAGACTATAAACCTCATTAAATAGTTATGAGTATAAGTAGAACACACTGCTCCTCGTCAACTATACTTCCTCAGTATGGCTCCAGGACTTATTGGAGAACATAGTGGAGATTGTTGTGAGCTGTGAAATGTATCAGAGTCTGCTGAGGAAGTTAAGTCTATTCATCTTTCACTGATCATAAGGAGAAGCGAAACTCTACTGTCTTTTCTCCTTCTTTGCGAGCAATAATGCAGGGCACTTGCACCAAAGGCTTTATCTTTTCGGAGAACTCTCAATATTAGGTTTTTAGATATCAGTGCCCCAAAAGCAACCACATTCTATTCCTACTAATTTTCCTATGGAATCTAGTATTTAGTTTTCCACTCACCATGTGAGAGGACTAATGATTGAGCCACTGAGGAATCCGAATTGAAAAAGGTCCAATGTTTTGCACCAGTTTGTAGGAAAAATAATACTTACGTAATGTTTCTGGGATGCCAAGCTTTGTACTTCATTTTTACATTAATAAGCCAGAGTTCTCTAAAGCTCAAGGTTAAACTCCCAAGAGAATGTTTTTCTTCAAACACTCTCTTCTTAAATTCATGCTTTATAAAACCCTGGCATACAAATAAAATTCAAATTAATCAAACACTGGACCAGAACCTCCTACGAGTTCTGGGGAGGACATATGCACATAAACTACCAAGCACAGGTTTGAAACGAATGCTATGGATGTCTAGTTGCCATAGTAACTGCACAGTTTGTGGACTGTCAATGTGTAAACAGATAAGCACAGCTCAGGTAAATCACCATACTCTCCATTGTTTGTCTCTGAGTGGTGGGAATAGGTGGCCCATACTGTCATTTTCCAAAGTAACATAATTACAATCATAATGTGAGTCCCTGATTTCCTGGTCTGTAAATATCATCGCCTCAGATCCTTTTTAACTCCTGTTTGACGAGTGACTCATGATGAGAGAGATTCCAATAAATTATAACTAAGTTTGTTATTGAAACAAGGAGGAAAGCTCCAATGAAAATAGCCACATATAAATATATCCATCCTGTCAAACACTCACACTCTGTTCTTTCCTTCCCTTGGTCCCAAACTGTGCTTTCTTTTACCTATGAAAAAAGGAGGGAAGGATAGAAAATAAAATCTCCATTGAAGGTACAAATCCTTCTATAAGACATTTGCAAATTACTTTCAAAAAATTATAAAAGGGGAAAAGCTTTTAGATAAAGTAATAAAAGAATGAAATGTTTGTGAAGATGGTTGCTAGAGAACTTTAATTGCTAAAGTACCTGAAAACTAAATCAATATTCCTGTAATAGTTGTTTAAAAAAAATACAGAGAGAGAGAGTTTTAAGTCCTTATTTGGAACTAAACTGAAAGTTTTGAGAAAGATAATAAAAAGCAAAACACAATAATCCAAACTCCTTCATCTGTATAGAAAAAGAGATTTAACACATGAAGTGATAAAAATAAATAAATAAATAAACCATACTCAAGATAGTCAGGAAATTAGTTAATTCCACAGCTCAGACTTAGATAGCATGATTTATCATGGTGGATTAACTAATGGTCAGCTTGCGACACCTAGCTGAACTGTTCTAGATGCGGAGGACTCACCTGAACATTGTGCCAGAGGGGAATGAAGTTATGCTGCTGACACTCCTGGAGAAGTTTGCTATGTTGGTTTTCCCGACACAATCTGAGATCAGGTCCTTGATGTCATCATTATGGGAGCTCATGTCCTTGGTGTCAGTGGCAATAGCTCAGTTCTTTTTAGGGAAGCTCTTGTCCTTACCTTGAGCTTTGCTTCTTGGCTCCAGTACAGATCCTTCAGCCTGCTGGTACAGATCATCTGACTGGCACAGACTCTCTAGCTTCCACCACTCAGGCTTTGGGGACAGCTTAATGGTTTAAGGGCTTGTGCCTGTAATCCCAGTCAGGCACAGGGGTCAGTGATTCAATCCCCAATCCCACCTGTAAGGTAGCCTGAGCCAGCATCCTCCCCAAAAAAATCCTTCTAGCTTTGACCACTGACCTTTGGGCCTTTCTAACTCAGAACCTTGATACAGACTTGTAAGAGACACTGTCATGAGCTCCAAGTCTTCATCTGAAGTCATGGAGGACATTGCCATGGGATCCAGCCCATGCACTGGACTTTCTGAGTCTCTAGCATATGGGCCAATCTCTTACACTCTTCTGCATTTGACTTTTTGGGTGAATATTATAAAATAAGCTTATAAATTATGTACCTGTATGAAATCTATCCCCTTGCAAACATTTACTACAACGTCCATCTATTTTCTTTTTCAGAAGCCAAGTGCACCCTTACTCTTAATGCCATGAAGTTATTAGAAAAAGGTATGTTTGATTTACTCTTTGATTACAGAAAAATATATATCTCTTAATTGTTTCATTCACAGGCTAGATTAATAAAGAAATCTACTAATATGGTACTGCAAAGTTAATGAATACCTGTCATAATAACAGAGGGGCTAGAAGTGTGGCCTGCTATACTCAAGAGGTTTTGCTCTAATTTAGTATCCAATTCGCCGTGGAGATAGGAGAGGCTGAGGCAGAATTAACTTAGTGTGACTCTGCCCAAAATGCTTTAGTGGTAAGGGGACATCTAGGTCAAGGCAACCTTATATAATCCTGCCTAGATTGCCCCAATCACTTTTTTTCACTTTTTTTCCAACCTTCTTAAGACATCACAAACATGAAAGAGATAAGGGAAAATGCAAAACTATCAAGGAAGTATAGTCAAACCATATGCGACCACAAATTCCCATGCCTGGCCCATAACCTGCAGGATGGCAGCCCACCCATGAAACCTTATACCAGTAGCCATAGCATTGCATCACGGTTTCCCTGGAAACCATGGAAGGCATATAAGCCAAAATGAAGGAAGAATGGGGCTGGAGGGGTTTCAATTTTAAGAGCATGGTATCACATTTCAGATACAGGCAATAATAAAGATTCTGTTATTCTTAAAATTCAGTCTGCCACGGGAATAACCTTGTCACTTCAGGTATACATTAGCAGCCTTGCAAATGTTGTGCAGAAATATTGCTATCACAAATTTAATACTCAATATTGGCTAGGTATTGTATTAAGTATATATATTATAGTTGACCTGTGAAGACCTCAAGTGTTTTTTGAACATTTTTTTCAATCCTTTTTTTCTCTTTCTTTCTTTTTTCTTTCTTTCTTTCTTTCTTTCTTTCTTTCTTTCTCTCTCTCTCTCTCTCTCTCTCTCTCTTTCTTTCTTCTTTCCTTCCATCCTTCCTTCCTTCCTTCTTTCCTTCCTTCTTTCTTTCTTTGGTACAGCATCTCACTACACAATTCAGAAGCATAGTGATCCTTCTGGCTCTACCTCTTCAGCACTGGGATTGCTGTTGTGCACCATGATTTTGGTGGCTGGCACAGCACACCCAAGGCTCCACGGTGAGAGCAGCATGTATCCCAGGGACTGAACCTGGGTCCTTGCCCTTGCCAGGCAGGCACTTAGGTCACTGAGCTATCTCCTCAGCCTGAGAGCAAAGTCTTAAAGTTCAAAGCCCACTGCTCTTTGAACTACATAACCAGTCTCCAAATGTTTGTTTCTGAATACAAATTTTTTTAAACTATCCGAGTGTCTGTCAGATTGTTGTGAGCATTAGCCACTTATCTATAATACTGAACTACAGTATTAGTGGTATGCCCATATTTAGTTAGCAGCTTTGTATTAACATCTCACTTACTCTTTATAAGAACAGAGATTGATAATTATCCCTATTTTGTAGATGAAAAATAGCAGCCTTAAACAATTTGACTATAATGACTAAGTAATAAGAACAAGGCATAAATTCTAAACCCTACCTTGTCCTATAATTTGTGTTTTTAACTTCATAGCCCTCTGAATTGCAATCCTGAGCTAATACTGAGGCCGGTTTACCTTTATTTTCTGTAACTTTGAAGGAAATTATTTAGGTCAATACATGAGTTTTTCAAGCTTCTATCAACCTCTGTACCTTTCTACCTACCAAGATGCAGAAGAAATGCATTTTCTGGATTCTTAGAAGTTACAATCTATTTGAGAACACGACAGTGAAATGGGAAGAAAATAAAGAATTAAATCTCAGAGTGCCATGGCTAAGATTCAGAATTCAGTTACAGAAAACAAAGATTTAGGTAGTTAGATGCCAGGGAGGAACGTACAATGACAAAGAGTTTTGGAAGATGAATATACATACTTACGCTGAAAGGATATTTCAATTATGAGTAACATCAAAAAGAAAAAGATCAGCAGAGCGCAAGATTGCCTGGGGTTTAGAGGCTCCAAAGAATTAGAAGTGTAAATAAAAGAGTACATATGACATAACTGATAAGAAAAATATCTTAGCAACAAATTTGATAAAGAATATGAACAAGCGGGGCCCGGCGGGATGGTTCAGTGGTCTAAAGCGCCTGTTTGGGAAAGCTTGAGTGGCTTCAGGGACCGTGGTTCTATCCCCGGCACCACATGCTGCGCCAGCCCTGCCCTCAGGGCAGGCTGAACAGGCCATAAAAAATGAGTGAATAAACAAACAAAGGTTCTGAAACAAGAAAAAAATAAATAAGTTTAAAAAAAAAAAAAAAGAATATGAACAAGAGAGTCAGTGAGATAGTTCAGTGGACTAAGCTCCTACTTAGTCAAGTGCAGGGATCAGGTTCAATCCCAGCACCACTGGCATGCCAGCCCCTCACCCTCAGGCAAGCTGAGGCCACTGGGATTGGGCGTGTTAGCACATGCCTGTAATTCAAGCTCTGAGGAGGCTGGAAACAAGAGGATCACTGTGAGTCTGAGCTGTATAGTAAGACCCTGTACCAAATCCATTTTTTAAAAAGAGGAAAGAAAGAATGTGAACACAGGAACAAAAATTACTTTAAGTGTTCTAACCTGATATGTGAGAAAAATACCATATATCAGACACAGAAGTAAAAAAAAAAAAAAATGAGAAAGAAAACACTTACATTAGCAAATGCAGACACATGGAAATGATTTATTAAACTTAGGGCTAATATTTGAGAAGGCCCTGGAGTAACTACTGACTTGCTTAAAGACAGGCGAAAAGCAAAGATAATTAAAATAGAGCTTTATGAAGAAATTTCTGTCTTGTAGCACCTGTGTGCTAATCCTTAGATCCACAAAGATGGTATGACTTTATACAGGTTTTATTAAATAAATTATTTTACTAATACCATTTCTGTAACATTGCAGGCTTAATTAGCTCCAGAGTCCCTGCCACATGGGCAAACTTTATCAAACAAAGAAAATCATACAGCTTTGAAAAAGTCATAGCAAGGGACCTGGAAGAAGGAAAAAAAGAAAAGGTGCCTCTGTGAGTGACAGTAGTACAAATTTAGTTCTACTCTTATCTGACCAAACTGATGAACCATCTTAGTTGCCTTCAAACAGGTGCAAATAAAATACATATGTTATCTATCTTAGCTTTTGAAGGAGCCCCCTTTTCCTATGTGTAAGCTGCAGGTGATGGAATCCTGGCAGGTACCTAGCAAGGATGACCCCAGTACTGCTACAAGGAGCACACCTTTATCATGGAGCATATGGAGTGCTGCAACCTGTGTCATCTTTATGCCTTATGGCAGTGTGGAGCTGCTTGTCATGGCTTTGTCCACATGTGTGCCTCCAGATACCTTCTTTACTCTTCAAAACTGATCCCAAAACCTTGTTCTGAAAGACTTCCCAGACCAGATGCAGGTTTAGTTGTTTTTGTTTATGCGAGCTTATCAAACAGCATTCCCTTATTTTTGCTCCCCACCTTCTGATGTTTAATACAGAGAGGAACATCAGCCTTCATCACATCCTTAAAATATATTTGTAAGTAATTTTACTACATGTATGAAAGAGTGAGTGTGATAGCATACATACAAATGAGTACATGTGCATATATACAAACATGAAATAATATGTTCTAATAACTATATTTTCCATAAGACAATATATTCCATGAGAATGTAATAATGTGAGAGAAAAGAGAATGTTCCCGCCAAACAGAACAAACTCTTTTCCATCACACATTTGTTTCAGTTAAGTAAGTGATAATTTTCTGCGTCACAGAAATGCTTTGGGAAGTAGAAAGTAATCACTCATTCCTCTAAAGATCACAGAGCACATCAGAACTGCTTACATCAAAGTGTCAGTATTGCTTATGCAATGCATCTAGATTTCCAGTCAAGCAGAATTTCAGTTTTGTCCTTAGAGTTTTGGGTGAACTGTAAAGCTGTGTGCCTCTTTATATCAGTGATAGTTCGGTTATTTTTCCATCATGAAAAGAAGAATATTTTTGCCCATGACAACAATTCACTTAACTTGACCAGTAGATTTATGATGACTAATTAGAATAATCATCTCTCAAAAGCCCATTTAGCAAAAGAATCAACAGTCTCCATATAAATGAGGAATTGTTTTGTTTTGTTTTGTTGTCTTTTTGAGACAGGGTCTCACTATACAGTTCAGGCTGGCCTTGAGCTCACTTTTGTAGCACAGGCTGGTCTCGAACTCACACTGATCCTCCTGCCTCAGCCTCCCAAGTGCTAGGATTACAGGCATGCGCCACCATGCCCTGCTGAGGAATTGTTTTTATTTCTGTTTTTTTTTTTTTTTTTTAATGTATTTGGTTGTTGTAGGGTCTCACTGTTCAGATGGACTCAAGGTGTTCCTCCTGCTGTCAGCTCCCAGTGCTGGGATCACAGGCAGGCACCACTGCACCCTAACTACACTGTGGCCAGCTCAAACCACACCAGAGCCAGGGCTGGTGAGCACGTGCTGCTGGAGATAGAACCCAGACCCTGCGCCTGGCCTAAGCAGATGCTTTAGTCTGCTGAGCTATCTTGCTGGAGCTCTGGTTTATTTTTTAATCAAAGAACCACTTGTAAAATATTGTGACTATTCCTCCTTGAATTTAAGTTCAAGGCTTGAGGTCACTTGTATGTAACTAGAAGCACAGGTGTTTAGGAACATAGGGTGGCGCTCCTCAGCATGATTTCTTACACACACTAGGTGTGCAAAGCCTTTAGAAAAAAAAATAAAAGAAAGAGGTTGCTTTTACATACAAATTAAAGTATTGTGTAATAAATTATTTTAGGAATAAATCCTTCAGAAAAATTAGTTTAATTCTTAATTTATTTTCATTATCAAATGTATCAATACCAAAATGTTAAATGCAGTAGGTATTGTACAGATGTTGTATAGAAAACATTCACCCGCATTTCTATACATGTTCGCTTTCCCAGACAGAAGAAAAAAAAATACATGCATTCGCAAACCTAGAACTCTTCTAAGCCCAGTTAAGACAAAAGTCATGCAAAATGTCTAATACTAAGCTTCCAGACAGACGGCAGTTTACAGATGAGTTTTTACTCTCCACTGGGGAAAGGAGTTTAGATGCACACCTGGTGCTGCAGAGCGAGCTCCCTAGGAGCTGACCACAGCAGCTCAGAAACTGGAAACAGAAACGTGGAAATCTGTGTATGCTTCTTTTTTAAAAATAATTCCTTACTTAGGAAAAAATCTGATTCTTCTTACGAGTTTATTTCATTCTTGTGTAGTCCACCAACTCTCCAAGAAATTTTTAAATCTTAGCTTTCTCCAGAAGGCTAAGAATTTTTTCAGGAAGTAATATAATCAGATACAGGAAAAATAAATACTTCTTAGCCGGGCATGGTGGTGCATCCCTGTAATCCCAGCACTTGGGAGGCTGAGGCAGGAGGATTAGTGCAAGTTCGAGACCAGCCTGGGCTACAAAAGTGAGCACAAGGCCAGCCTGAACTGCATAGTGAGCCCCTGTCCCAAAATGACAAAATTAATGATAATAATAATTCTTATGTATAATGAATGAAACTTCAGAATTAATATTAAAAATTTAGCATAATGCCCACTACAAAGTTGACACAATCTTTACTTTACTATTGTTTTTTTAATCTTTTATTTATTTATTTATTTATTTATTTATTTATTTATCTACTTATTTGCTTGTTTGTTTGGTACAGGGTCTTGGTACACAGTTGATTCTCCTGTCTCTGCTTCCCAGATTACAGGTATGCCCAATTTCAGTGGCTGGCTCAGCACCCAGGGTTCCAAGGAAGGCATGGCATGTAGTACTAGGGATTGAACCCAGATATTTTCACTTGCCAGGCAGGTGCTTAGACCACTGAGCTATCTCCCCAGCCCTCTCTTCAGTTTTTTAAAGGTATTTTATAGTAATATCTAGATCTAGAATTTGGCACATGCCCATGTCTCAGTTACTCTTCTCTCATTGCTGAGACAAACACCCAACACCCAAAATGAAGGAAGGAAAGACTTACTTAGCTCACCGTTACTGGAGGTTTCAGTCCATACTTGGCTGCCTCTGAGGTTGAGTGGCACATGGCAGAGAGCAGCAGTTCATGGTGGCAGAATAGCAAGGGTGGCAACAGAGAAAGAGTCTGTCTCTTTATCTCTCTTATATTGCATTCAGGCTCTCTGCTTCAGGCTAGGTATAGCACTCACTCCCATAATGCCAGCAGTACTAAAACCTGTAATCCCAGCGGATCATGAATTAATCTCAAACTCTAGAAGTCCTTGCCCCATGATTGCATGAAGCTTTGGGGGCTAACTAGACGCAAACCATAACAGTACATAATAGACAGATACTTAATAGACAGATAGATATCATAAAGATACTTTAGAAAATATATTTTTGCACACTCAGACTTTTTGGCACAATCTCTCTTTTGACCTTGTAGTGGTTGATACATTGTGCCACTTGGTTCCCTACTGGTAGGGTCAGAGGGCTGGTCCTAGGATGCAACGGGCCTTGCCCCAGAGTTACTCAGCACAAAGAGACCATAAAAACAGGCTGAGGAAGGGGTCAAATTTCCACTTCCTCTAGGAGCTTCAGTCTTCACTTTTGGCTCAGACTTTATTGCCTGGCTCGGAGCACAGACTCCTCACCCTCCGGCCTGGATCCTTTAGCTTCCGTCGCAGACTCTTCAGCATCTATCACAGACTCTTCAGTCTTCTGTCACAGACCCATTGGCTGACAAATAGAGACTTGCACGGGGCACTGCAGTGAGCTCCAGACCTTGGGACTGAATTCTTCATTCTGGGGTGTGCGGACACCCTCTGCACACTTCCTCATCTGACTCTGCAGCTGACTGCTGTAACCCAATCCTGTAATTCCTTTTATATTGAATATCTTGTAATAATATCTGTTCCTTATATCTGTTCCTCTAAGTAAAACCCTAACTAATACAGACCTCTTGGTTACAAAACACTGTCATAGCATAGCAACATCATGATACAATCATTATACTAAGAATAAATACAACAAGGTATTAATAAAAGTGGGACTATACAAATGTGTATATTGTAACTGACAAAAGGAACAATTGCACAAGACAACCAAATAAATTCCTGTAACCCCTAAAATATGCTCGTCTGTCTGCAACTATTCAATGGAGACATTCAAATTTTTTATCATTTTTGAAGCAAATGTTTATCGTTCATTTCTGGAAGCACAGCCTTTCCTAGCTTTTCTTGCATGTTTCTAAAGTGTTCACTTATTATCTTCAGCCACATAACACTACCTAATGTACAACATGTATGTTTAGAAAATGCTAATCCTACCTAACATGGGAACCACAGAAATAACTTGCTCCACTACACAGTCCCACAAGTATAGACTTTATTTTATACTACAGAGCAACAGAAGTGACTCTGTTTTCCCCGAAGCAAATATAGCCGTAGCTTTCAATCAGCATTTTTAAAGTCTAAGCTTGACTTATGTATTTATAGATGC
The DNA here is from genome assembly GCA_004027025.1 of Myocastor coypus. Classification (NCBI taxonomy): domain Eukaryota; kingdom Metazoa; phylum Chordata; class Mammalia; order Rodentia; family Myocastoridae; genus Myocastor; species Myocastor coypus. The sequence goes on from PVJA010004315.1 coordinate 39,874, forward strand.
AGACATCTTAGTGTTACCAAAGGCTAAACTGAATAAGTTTTGTCAAGGGACTCTAGCTTTTGCTACATGCAGAGCCAATAAGAATCCGCTAATGCTGTTATCAAATGCAGTCCTATCAGCACAAAACACTCGCCTGGGCATTTTGATAATAACATTGCAAGGAAGTGGACAAGATGGGATTCTCTTTTATATGGTAAATGGCTAATAAGTAAGAAACTTCTCTTATTGGTTTAGTAACTAGAAAAACTAGATGGAGTTTGCAACATAAGAAACAGAGATGGAACCCATGATAAATGGTCATGCTGGGAATTGAACACTCTAGCTATTACTGAATTTGTGCTGTAGCTCTAGTTGAAGGGCTCTTCCCTGGACTATTTCACGAGTGATATTTACAGGCCTTGCAGTGTTAATGAAGAAAGACTACCCAGCATTATATTGTACTTAAACTCTAGCTTATTTCAATGAGGAAATTGAAGGAAAGCCTTATTCACAGCTTGTGGAATAACTAAAATCCCCTACATCAGAGAAGAAGCACTTTTCAGATACAGTGAAAGTAATGAGACTGACAAAGGAAGAAAACGGTGGCTATCTCTTTACCACAGCAATCTGCCTTCATTCACTAGCCTGATGTACTAGGTTCCAGCTTGACCTTTCACTGCTTTTCTGATCCACAGCTTTTCTTGCATGTTTCTAAAGTGAAGAAAAGAACGAAGAATTACCTGATGATTTGTAAATGTTTCTCTCCCTGGCAATAGTTTTCAAAGCTCAGCACTCATTTAAGAGTTGCAGTAAGGAGATTTGCTGCCTTGGAAGCTACTGTACCTCTTAGAAGTTTAGTGAGGAGGGACCCTAAAAGCTTTAGAACAGAAACACATCCAGAGAGACTGAGACTTTTCTGAGTCTCGTGGAGAGTTTGTGTTAATCAGCTCTATAATATCTAAAATAAGCAACTTTTTAAAAGAAAAGTTTATTTTGGTTTATAGTTTCAGAGGCATCAGTCCATGGTCACTCGGCTCATTTGCTTTAGGTCTTTTGTTGCCACAGTATAATTTGCTGGACATGTGACAGAGACCTGTTTTTCTAATGGCAGCCATAGAATAAAGAGGGAGATCACAGGATCCCAGTGCTCTTCTCAAGGGCATGCCTACAATGGTCTCAACTTGCCATGATATATATATATATATATATATATATATATATATATATATATATAGAGAGAGAGAGAGAGAGAGAGAGAGAGAGAGAGAGAGGGCCCTCAAAGCCTCCTGAACTTTACGAAGTAAAATGAAAGGTACAGTATTCATCAATTGATTAGTCTACAGTGAATTTGTTGCTGACTTGCTATTAGGAGGTAGGATCAAGTCAAAAGAAGTGGGTCATTGTGGCGTGACCTGAAACGATTTATTCCTTCCCTACTCCTCTCTTCATTCTCTGCTTCCCTACTACTGTGCCATGAGGAACGTCTCCTCACCCATGCCCCTCCACCATGCTGTTTTATCATAGAGATAACCAACTGTGAACCAAAGTCTTGGAAAGCTATGACCCAAAATTTTAAAAATCTTTACTCTTTAACTTGTGTATGTTGGTATTGTGTCTCAGTTACAAGCAAAGTAACTAAGACACATCACCTAAAGGTTTTGCTACTGCTCTCTACCACTATAGGCTGAGTACTACTGCTTTAACAATGGTCTTGGTGAACATTCCAGATTCAACCATAGCAGAGTTCAAGATAATGTATGCTTCCACTCACCTTTGCTGAAGTCAAACCTCATACTCCTCCCATACTAGTGTTCTTTCCTCTCAAAAGAATGACACTACACAAAGAACAATCAGTGTGACTTTTCTGGTTACAAAAGTCTCTAAAATTCAAAATTTGTTCTGGGCATAGTTGTACATGCCTGTAATCCCAGCACGTAGGAGGCTGAGGCAGGAGGATCACTGCAAGTTCAAAGCCAGTCTCGGCTACAAAATGAGTTCAAGGCTATCCAGAACTGTATAGTGAAACCCTGTCTCAAACACAAAAAAAAATCAAAATTTTCAAAGCTATTATCTGATGTAAAGTACTTCCCTCTCATCCTTAATGTTTTTACTTCGCCCTTTAATTTATTTCTTGCTACTTGCCATAATGTATAATTATTCAGTATGAATAAAAATTGTGGAATTTTAGAACCATAAGAGGCTTTAGAAAACCATTTAGATTAACCTATTATGTAGCTAATGAACCACTGGACACTCAGTCTACCCAAGGCCCCATAATTATCCACAGAGCCATAACTAGAATAGAATGAGAATTCACCATTGCTGATGTTTCAATATCTTCAATTACTAAAGAAATCATCCAGGAGAATTGATCAATAATATAAAAAAAAAAAGTAGCAGTTAATATCCTGAAATAAAGTTCAATGGAAATTTTTCATGGGTTTTGAAACACTTGATTCAACTTCTAAATAATATTAATTTTCACAAGAAAATATAATTCATCGTCAATCATGGATGATGACAATATTCTATTTATAACTTGCTATGCCATATTTTAAGATAAATGTATTTAATATATTTTCCTTTCCTGAAATCTTCCTCTCCTCCTCTTCAAAAGGTCAACACTTCAAAAACAAAAGAATTTAGGGAAGCATAATAATATATAAATCAACTACAGATCAGGATTTATGTCTGCCTTGTCAGTTTCTCAAGCAGCTCAGAGAAATCTTTAGCTTCTCTGTTGCATCAACATAATGGAAGCAGTCTGTTTTTCTACTTGACTAATGAACATACTATCTTGAGTATTCAGCAAATGACGATATTTTGCTGCTTATAAATATATACTAAAGATTGTTAAGTTTTTCCTATTGTATAACAAAAGGAAAGAAAAGTGTCCAGACAGAAGTTGTCGGTAATTCACAGCATAGCAAGTAGTTATTACACCCCATATGGAGTGAAGATCGCCCACAGCTGAAAGTCCCCGGAGAGTGTCACAAGGTGGCAGACAGGAGTCAAGGGCTGTGTTCTGGGTAGCGGCTCATTTTGAAGAGGCACAGAACTTGTGATGTAAAAAGGATGCACAGAAGCTGCTACGCTGACAGGGGTGGAAACTGGGGAATCAAACAAATGGTGCTGATTCAAAGTTGTTCTCCTACAATAACAACCGGAACCAAATGAGTCGCCACGGTGGAGCGCAAGCTGTGCTCTGAGACTAATTGCCGCACTTGTTAGAGTGTGCAAGAAGGTGTTTATTTGTTTTACATGTGCTTAGTGCCAAGACATCCCGGGGATCTGGAGCTGAAGCGGAAACAAAATGACAGTGTTTAAAAAACTGAACACAAAAACAAAAGGGAAGGAGAGTGTTTTTGTGAAAGTGACTTGAGCATTAAACATATGAAAGGCTGGAGGCTCTTATTCTGGGTGATTAATTCTTCAGACTCCTTCAGATGAACCCATGGGAGCCCACACTCGAATGAAGTGTATTAAGTCTGGGATTCTTTGATGTTGTTACTTTTATTTAGATGGTGAATTATTCAAAGCAAGGAGGATCACTCTAGAAGGTGCACATAAAAATGGAATGAACTCAAGAAAAGGAAGTGAAGCACAAAATGTAGGTGTTCAAACAGTTCCACCTGAATAGCAAAGCTTAGAAGATGTACTGTGGGGAATTTGCCAACATGTCTGTCTAGCTTCAGAAACAACAGCTAGATTTTGATTAGCATTTTTAAAGATTTCCACAATTGAAATGCTTCTGCTCAACTTTGCTTTTCATCTGGACGGCCATTGGATACCACAGATCAAACCCAATATGTTTCTGGAATATGAATAAGGATTAAACTCCTTCCTCCAAGCATTGTACCTGGTGTATTATTCAGCTTTATATTACTATGACAAATTCCCACAGAGGGAAAAAACCACTTAGAAGAAGAAAGATTCTTTTTGTCTCAGTTGCTGAGGATTCAGTCATAGCCAGCCAGCTCAAAGCAGAAGGCATTATGGCAGAAGGGCATGAGGGGACTCACCTCGTGGTGCACAGGAAACAGAAAACAAAGAAAAGAGCAAGAGAGAAAGGAGCTGGGGTCCAAGACACAGGTCCCACGGTCACAGCCCGATGACCTCCTCCTTTCTCCAAGGCCTCAGCTTATATATTTTTATCACCAGCCAAGAACACTGTAACATTATAACTGCTACAATAAACTAATCCACCCATGAATTTAGGGCCCTTCCAAGAGAACTGCCTTCTGAAAGCCCCAGCTTTAGACACTTGAGATATTTGGTAGGCATTTTAGAGCTACACATTAACACATGGCCATTGTACAGACAGTTATTACACATGCTTTTAATTTGATACACAGATGTACTGAAGTATGCATAAACTTCACAAGGAGAAATTTGAAATGTGTACATTTTACATGTGATTGGTATATATGGACAATATGGTATTTAAAACTGAAGCTATAAAAATGATAAACTAGGCTTTTGTAGGTAAATGGATACAAAGAGAGGTCATACTCATAAGTGAACTAAATCAGACCTGCACATGCAAACATCATATTATCTCACTAGTGTAAGAACCTGAGAGAGTAAATGAAATGTGAAGGGGAAAGAATCTGTTCAAAGGAAAGGAACAACTAGGATGATGATATGGACAAAAGAGGAAAGACAAGAGAGAAAGAGAGAGAGAGAGAGAGAGAGAGAGAGAGAGAGAGAGAGAAAGAAAGAAAGAAAGAAAGAAAGAAAGAAAGAAAGAAAGAAAGAAAGAAAGAAAGAAAGAGAGAAAGAAAGAAAGAAAGAAAGAGAGAGAGAAAGAAAGAAAGAAAAAAGGAAAGATGACAACTTGGATAATTGTACTTACTGCTGATTTCTGCTGGTCTATTAAAAGGAGTAGTTAGAGGGCTGGCCAAATAGCTCAGTGAATTAAAGCACCTGCTTAGGCAGATGCAGCAGCCAGGGTTCGAGCCCTGGCCTGCCATGCTGGCCCTCCCCCAGAGCATGCTGAGACAGTGATTGAGACTGAGCATGGTGGCACATGCCTGTAATCCCAGCTCTTGGGAAGCTGAGCACAGGCAGATCATCACAAGTCCAATCTACTTAATGAGACCCTGTAGGCCCTGTAGACTCTTCCTAAAGTAAAAAAATAAAAAAAATAAAAGGAGCAATTAATGCTTTTCTTTTTTTCTTTCTTTTTTTTTTTTTTTTTTTTTTTTTTTTTTTTTTTTTTTTTTTTTTTTTTTTTTTTTTTTTTTTTTTTTTTTTTTTTTTTTTTTTTTTTTTTTGTCTTTTTGAGACAGGGTCTTGCTATGCAGTTGAGGCTGGCCTTGAGCTCACTTTTGTAGCCCAGGCTGGTCTCAAACTTGCACCAATCCTCCTGCCTCAGCCTCCCCAGTGCTGGGATTACAGGCGTGAGCCACCACGCCTGGCTAATGCTTTACTTTTCTAATTTCTTACAACATTTTTACCAAATTTGCATGCTTATATCTGCTAATCTAAACACCTAATTCAAAGACAGCATTATGTAATATAACAACCATTGTTGAATGATTATTTTGTTTAATGAAATTTTGTTTATTTCTATCTCTTTTTTTAATATTTTTTATTCTCTTTGAAAAAAGAAGCACATGTGGTAGTGCACATCTGTGATCCCAGCACTCACTGAGTCAGGAGGATCATTGAAACTCTGAGAACAGCCTGGGCTACAAAGTAAGCTCAAGGCCAGCCCGAACCACATAGGGAGACCTTGTCTCAAAAAGGCTAAAAAACATAAGAAATAAAAGTGAGGAATACATGAGTAATAGTCCCTGTAGCATATATTATTTTGAAGCAGTGTGTGTGTGTGTGTGTGTGTGTGTGTGTGTGTGTGTGTGTGTGTGCGTGTGTGCGTGTGTGCGTTAGGGAAAGGTCTACAGAGTATTCAGGTTCTTACTACTAGTTCAGACTGGGATTACAGGAGTGCCACCACGCCCAGTCTCAATTGCCATCTCAGCACTCCCTAGAGGCAGGGCTGCCACAGCAGGCCAGAGATCGAACCCCCAACCCCTGCACCTGCTTTCAGGGGCTTTAATTTGCTGAGCTATTTGGCCAGCCTTGAAGCAATTTTTGTCACAGAAAAAGTCACTATCTTTTAAATAGTTCTCCTTCCTACCTCAAGAACTTAAATACGTTTTGGTTTGCTTAGCTCTCTCTTATGCTGCTCCTCGGCTGCTCCTTTTTATTTCCTATCCCTCGATCAGATACTAGGAAGTTCACTAAGAAGGAAGAAAGATTAACCTTCATTTTTCACATGAGGACAATAATGAAAATCTACACTCATAGGTTTTTTTAAATCCTTCCTTTACCATCATTTGCTATCTATTTTTCGTTGCCTCTTGCCACATATAGTGCGAACAGTTCATTAGCATAGTGAAAAACATATGTCAGCTGGAGGATCATGCAAATCATCAACCCTATTCAAACATTACACTCATATCCATGAAAATGTCACAGCTTCTCCAAGATTAAGTTTATATGTAACTTTGAAACTATATTAAGTTGACCTTCAAAGAGTTATCAAGGAGAGACAGAGTTTATACCCCTTTAAAACTATTACTCTAATGAAAGCTCATTCATGCTTTGCTTATGATCACCTTTGCATGGGAGGGAACAACCTTGCATATACCTTCCTGGCCAAGTTAGCTCTCTTTCAGTGAGAATGAGTATGTAGATACATTTTAAGGCAAAATCCATTAAGTCAGGCACATACATGATTAGCACAGATTACATGCAACTGTGTCAGTAGATGAATAGCTGCTGATGTCAGTGTTCTCATCTTGAAGGACTCCATTTGGGTTTCCTCCTTCTGAATTTTCCACTATATGGTAGTGAGACTTCTAGGTTACTAACTACATGCTTAGCATGATTGCAACTATACAAGAAGTATTCTGTCTTACAGAACCTTCTAAAACACAAGCGAAATTAAGGAATCACAACAAATGGACCACTATACTCAGGGGTGTGTGAATTTGTGTGTGCGTGTGTAGTATGTATTCATGTGTGGGTGTGAGGTGTATATTTGTGTGTGTGGTGTGTGTTGATATGAGGGTGTATTTGTATGTGGGTTTTTGAATGCATATTTGTTTGTGGGTATATGGTGTGTATTTGTGTGTGGGTGTTTGAGTGCATATTTGTGGGTATATGGTGTGTATTTGTGTGTGGGTGTATAGTACTTGTATGTGTGTATGTGATGTGTATTTGTGTGTGGTATGTGTTTGTGAGGGAATGTGGAAGTGTATTTTTGTGTGGTATGTGTTTGTGGGGAGGCATGGGGATGTTATTTATGTGTGTTTATGTGGTGTATATTTATGCATGTGTGTGCACATGGTATAAGTGTGGATGACTGGGCATATTTGCATGATGCAATGTTTGCTCTGAGTATGGCAATTCTAATTCAATATCATAGATTTCTAGTCTGTGCTCCCATGATCTCTACTTCCATCTCTTGGCTATCAGCAGCCCCTGTGCCAGCATTCAACTCAAAGAACAGGGCTATCACTCATGGAAATACCTGTCGCTGTTGCTATTGCCACACACAGGCCTCAGCTCAGAGATTCTGTCAGCAGAGTTTAAAGCAGCTAGCACTTAACTTCTTTCTAAGAGTACTGACCTCACCTGCAATAGAATGTGGACAACTTTGAACATGAGAGCATTCTCAGAAACAGTGGATTGGTGAAAAGAGTTGATTGACCGTGAATATAGCCTTGCTATCACAGGGTGGAAAATTAGGAAAGAAGAAAACCAAGTGGAATTTGTTAAGGTGAGAACACTGACATCAGAAGCTACTCATCCATGAAGAAGTTACAATTTATCTTGTTTGAGTGGAGCCTGGAGCATCATGTAGGCAACTCTCCTGGAAAGAGAAGCAACTGTCTCCAACTTGGCTGATCCTGACCCAGTTTCCAAGTACTGATATGTGCAGAGATGAAATGGACATTCTTCTTAGCCCTATTGGCTTTAAGCACTGCATAGTGTTCTAGCCGAGGTAGAGAGTCTTTGAAGACAGCCGGTATGTTTTCCCAGAATCCCCACTCCCTGCTGCCTTGTGTGAGCTAGGACCAGACAGGATTAAGAGTCGATGCTCTACTCTGTAGGCTGGGATGGAGACTCTGGATAAAGGCTAAGACTTTCTGAGGCTTGAAAGACTGCATCTCAGAGCGGAAGTACTGACCACAAAACATTAGATACCGTCCCAGTTGTATAACACAGATTACTCCTTCACATATCCTTCTCTGTGTTCCACAGGTAAACGCAGGACTTCTGCCTAGCCCAGCTCATGGCACCCACGTACTTTCCACCAACTTAACAGCCATATACCCTCAAAACATTCCCTTCTTCACAAATGAATAAGGCCCAGGTTTGGTCCTGAGTAATGACTTTTGTTTGAGATAGCCATCATCATGGCTGGACCTAAGACCCCATGCCTTCTCACAATGACAAATATACTTAGTGTCTTTATTCTCACCGTGGGTTATAGTTGGTGTGGTAGATTAGAATTAACTCACTAGAATCCTACTAACTTCTTATGGGATTACAAATATAAAATTCCTGGGCCAGTTTATAAGGAGGACTAAAAAGGACTCTCTATTAGAGGAGCATAAGCTGATTATTATCATGTAAGCCATATTGCTGAAAATAAAGCAATAAACTGGAAATTAGCTGAGTTTAATAGCTAGGTGTGGTCAGAAAAAGAGTCTAGGAGAATTTTAGTAGTGTCATTGTCATCTCAATGTGACAAAGTGTTATGATTTGTGTCTAGATGTCCTCCTAAAGCCTCATGCAGTCAAGGTGGGCAGGCGTTTTCAGAGGTAGCTGAATCTAGAGTTTGTGACTGATTCATTGCCCTATGCTGGAATTAAGGATGCTAAGAGTAAGGCTAGGTGATCATTGGATCATTCCACTGATTGGACTGGCACCACCCTAATGGCAGGAGTCTGGACCGGACAACAGAGGCAGCAAGAGGCATGTTCTCCCCCTTTACTGTTGTGACTTTTGGTATCTTCTGCCGCCATGAGCTGCTGCTCTCTGCCATGTGCCACCCTGCCTTTGAATTAGCCAACCATGGACCCAAACCTCTACAAACTGTGAGCTAAATAAATCTTTCCTTTTTTAACTCAGTGCCAACCTGAAGAGCACCACCAGAGGCTAAACACAAGCAGACAAGGAGAAAAAAATTTCACTAACATAAGACAGCTTTGACTGAACAAATATCAGTAAGAAGCCATGGAAAGGGAAGAAGAGTACCCAGAATTACTGCAACACATGGTCTCTGATTTCAAGGTTCCAAAACATTGTTATGACACAGGCACAGCAGCAGAAAATACAACCCTTACTGTGGGATATGAGTTAGAAAATAAACTCAAAGCCTAATTTAGCAGAAAAAAGACACAAATAATCATTATAAATATATTTATAGAGCTGGAGCAAGGGAGTATGTGGCAAGGCAGTGTTGGACAGAGAATATCAGTTAAGAGACATAAATTACAAAAAAAGAGCAACAAATAGAATATATGCACTTAAAGTACAGTGCATATTTTAGCTGAATTTCAAAAATTACCAGAGTAACTAAACAGATTGAAGGGGAAAAAAGCAAATGGGAAGATCAATTAATAGAGAGTATATAAGTTTTAAGCAGAGGAAAAAATTAAAGAAAAATGAACAGAGGCTTAAAGAGATATATGACAATGGTAAGCAAACCGACACATCAGAAGGGCAAAAGAAAAACAAGTGAGGAGCAATCCAAATTTCCTGAGAAGGCGTAAAGCTGCACATCCAGAAAGCTCAGTGTACTCCTCATGGGAAAAGGCAGAGACCAACAAGTGGATCTACGGCCGCAAAAGTGGGGAAAGTAAAAGGCAGAGAGAATCTTGAAAATAGCAGCCAAAAACATCTAAATTCTCAGAAAAATCAATAAGCCAGAAGGCAATTGATAAATATATTTTATGGGTTCAAAAAACCAATTAACTATCAATCAAGAGTTCTCTATGTAGTAGTACTGTCATTCCCAACTCAAGGAGAAACAAAGAATTTACTATATTAAAAATAAAAACAGAGCCGGACTTGGTGACACACGCCTGTAATCCCAGCACTAGGGAGGCTCAGGCAGGAGGATCGGTACGAGTTTGAGACCAGCCTGAGCTACAAAAATGAGCTCAAGGCCAGCCTGAACTGCATAGTGAGACCCTGTCTCAAAAAGACAAAAATAAATGAATAAATAAATAAATAAATAAAAACAAAAACGTGAATAATGTATTGGTAATAGATCTGCCTAACAATTACTAAAGAGCATTTTTCAGGCTGAAAACAAGTGACATCAGAGAATAATTTAAGTTAACACAAACAGAAAGTTGGTAGAGCTACCTGTGTAATTGTAAAATGAATTTAAATGTATTTGGTAAACTATAAAGCAACCACTAAAATCATAACTCAGAAAATATAGTGAGAAAATCATTAACAAAGTTAAAATACTACATTAGAAAACAGTCACTCTGTAAAGCAGATAATAGTAAGATAAAGAAAATTTTTTTTAAAAACTTGAGGGTATACAACCAAAAATATTAAGGTGATAAAAGATAAATACAATTACATCAATAAAACTGGGTGTGAATAGAGTAATTAATATCAACAAATCAAAAGAAAGATCGGATTAGGTTTTAAAACAGGGATCAACTATCTGTTATCTACAAGAGAAGTATTTCAGATTAAAAAACACAAATCATCTGGTAGGAAAAAAGGAACATTATTCAAGCAGCAATCATAACAAGTGCAGAACCTGGGTGTGGTGGCACAGGTCTGCAATCCCAGTACTCTGGGAGACAGGAAAGGAGGATACGAAGTCAAGGCTGGGCTGGGCACTTCAGTGACCTACTGAGAATCTGTTTTAAAACTTTTTAATTCTCAAAAATAGAATATATAGGTTATACCATAAATAAGCTTCAATAAATAAAAATTGAAGTAATACATATTCTCTGACCATGGTTTTTTAAAACCCAGGAATTAATAGCAAGGAGAAATTAGGAAAAACTAACAGATAGGTAGCAATCACCAGCTTCTTCAATAGCGAATAGATCAAAGGAGAAATATAATAAAAATGATTAGGAGACACTTTGAAATCCATGACCATCATAATAAAAGATATGAAAGCTGGTGGCATTGTGAATTAGTCTCAAAGTCTAGAAGCCCCACCCAATGACTGCATTAGGCTTTGGGGGGACAACTAGACACAAACCATAACACCTGGAAAACACAGATAATATCAAAGGATAGCCTTTGGTCTATGTAGGATGAAAACATACTGCCTTAAAGAGTGTTTCTCTGGCCCTTGTCTTCCTCATGCTCTGATTAATTACTCAGATTAGCTCAGATTAGGTCAGCCATGAAGCAGCCCACCCCACCCATTCCACGTTCTTCCCCTGTCCTATATGTAAATTCCTGCAGTTGTCTTTCTTTTGCCTTTTTTTTTTTAATCAATAAGGAAGCCTCATTTAGGGAGGCTGCTCTTTCCTGAGACTCTCCTATGCTAAAGGGACATAGGTAATAGGGGTCACTATGGCCCTTCTTGGAGGTTAAATAGGAAATGACTCCAAATAATCTCTCATTGTTTATGCAGGCTACCACATCATGGACAATGGTACAATTAGACCACAACAGTAATTAGCAAGGTACTGACATAGCATAGAAATGTAAATTAATGGAACAGAATTGAGAGTCCAAAAATAAACTCAAATGAACATGTAACCAGAATTTTAACAAAGCTGCTAATACTAGTCAGTGAGAAAAGGAAAGTCTTCTGAACATGCAGCGCTAGAAAAAGTACATAGCCACAAAGAAAGACCATGCTGGATCCCTACTTCACACTGCATGTACTGGCATGAAGATATTGCCATCAAATCACTCACAATTCATAGAAGTTTACTATAATTGAGCATAGCTCCTAAAGGTTTATATCTATAATAAAAGTGAGTATCATGTTTTCAAATGTAACAGTTTTACTTAGCAAGAGATTCTGATCTAAGGTGATAGTGTTATTTCAGAGACACATTGAAAGAAGTATGACACTCTTCTATGTGTTTTATTTCTTAGATGTCATGAGCTAGAATTTAGTATGTATGATGGAAGACCTGAGATATTACTGCATCTAAATACAAAAAAATAAACCTATCATTGTAAAATTTATAATTCTGAATTAATAATCAATTCTGAGTTAATTCTCAATTTTATAACTCTGAAAAGTGAAGATTAAAATATTTAATTCCCATAGGATATCTTCTTTATATCTTTGTGATTTTTAGCTTGGAATAAAATGCAGTTGGAATGGAAACTGCATTTATATTCAAATAGGAATTTTCAAAGCTTGTCAGTAAGATTTCTCTAACAAAATGATTCTAGAGTTAAACTTCCTATAGGGAAATTATCTTCCATTATTGTGCTAGCAGAATAACTTGGCAAATTTTCACATCAGAAAATGAGTATGGACATAAAATAATCCCTACTTTATTAAGTTATTAATATGTCCAATATATATTAAATGCTTAAAGTGGCAGCAATAATTTATTTCTTTACAGCTCACCAGAGAAAAGCATTTGCCTGTTACCTTTGCCTAAGTCTAAACTAAGCTAGCATTTTCATGACCACAAAGAACAGACATCTACTTTCCCTGAAATTTCACATCTTTTCACAATGTATCTATTACTTTGAAGGTAATAGATCTAGAGTACAATTCTCTATAACCATAAAGATCACTTTTACAAGGGGTATTTGATAAACACGATACGGGCCATTGCTGAGGTACCATACAAAGTACTATTATTGCAAGGTCACTTCATTGCTAACATCATTACAATTAAAATTTTCTCGATTAGCCAAGTATTTTAGATAGTCAAACTTTCTCCATACATATAATTCATTTCATTCAGAGTTTCTATAAATGTAATTCAAGACATTTGTTGGATTCAAGTCATTTGTTGGCCCAATCAAATATTAGAAAGTATTTATAACTTACTTCTCTAGCACAATTCTATTCTGCAAGCAAGACTTTCTAAACACTTAATGAGCTTGAAAGTCACGAATCAGAATGTTGAACAATCACTTTAGTAAACATTAAACTGCACAATATTCCTGGTCTTACCTTTCCTGTTTTCAAGCAAAACATCTTATTAATTTATTATGTCAGCATAATGTGGTTGAAAATAACGCCTATGATTTTCATAAAGAAAGATTAAAAACCAGGTCATGATTCACCATACTGTTCATGCACTAGTTAAAGAGTAATTCCACACTGCTTCAAAACCAGATGTTGGGACCAGGGAGATAGCTCAGTAGAATAAGCGCTTGTCTGGCAAGTGTAGGGTCCTGAGTTCAATCCCAGGTACCACAAAAACAAAAAAAGAAAGACAGAGAAAGAGAAAATCAGATGGTGAAACCAATGAAAAGTCATTGTGAAGTCAAAAGATGTGTTTAAAATTAGCAGCAATTAATAAACACAAACCTTAAAAAAAAAATAAAAACAAACCTTTAACTCCCCTGAAAACATAAATCAATTGTCTGATTCAATGGGTGGCTGGAAGATAGCTCCATGGCACAAGTGCATGCCTGGCAAGTGCAAGATCCTGAGTTTGAACTTCAGTCCCACAAAAATAAATAAATAAATAAATAAATAAATAAATAAATAAGAACCTAACTACATTGTGAATATACATATTGGTAATGGAAGGTACTTTAGAAAAGTTTGAAGGTAAGAGCTTAGTGAAAGACATACTGCACAAATGCAAAAACAGAAAGACAGTGATCATGATATAACTCTACAAATCAGCTTTGGTGCAAAAAATCAAGAGTCAAAAAGTCACTTCGTAATCAGAAGTGATACAAATCACAGTAGAGTCATTAATGTCAAAGCATTTCATAATATAATGATGTTTTTACACTACAAAATATTCAGAAAACAGGCCAGCCAGCCAGCTCAGTGGACTAAGGCTTTTGCTCAGGCAGAGAGCAGTGGCCGGGGTTAGATCATAAGCATGCCATGCCGGCCCTGCCCCGGGTGCAATGAAACTGAGACAGTAATAAAGACTGGGTGTGATGGCACATGCCTATAATCCTAGCACTTGGGAAGCTGAAAACAGGAGAATCACTATGAGTTCTATCGACGTACTGTGACCCTGTAGATCCTGTAGACCCTGTCCTAAGTACATTAAAAAAAAAAAAAAAAAAAAAAAAAGATTCAGAACAAGTAGAACTGTTAAACCAGTGGTTCTCAACCTTTCTAATGCCATGATCCCGCAGTACAGTTCCTCACGTTGTGGTGACCCCAAACCAAAAAATAATTTTGGTGGCTACTTCAAAACTGTAACTTTGCTACAGTTATGATTTCTGATGGCTTTAGGTGACTCCTGTGATTTGGTCGTTCGACGCCCCCACTGGGGTCACGACCCACAGATTAAGAACTGCTGTGTTAAACAGTGAGATATTAGATCACAAAAATGCAATGCAATTTCAATAGTAGAATAAATAATATTATTCAAAGAAAATGTATGAAAAATAAATAACCTAAAAATTAAAAAATGTTATGAAGACTTTTCACTTGGACACTCAAAAAACAAAAATCAAAGAAATCTGTATTAAAGATGTAAATGCAAATAATATATAATGCTTTATTAATAAATTTATATGAATAACCACAGGTTGAGTTGGGTATGATGGCACACGCACTCCAGAGGCAGAGGCAAGAGAATCACTGTGAGTCCAAGACTAGTCTAGGCTGCAAAGTGAGCTCAAGGTTCACCTGAATTGCTTAGTGTCTCAAAAAGAAAGAAAAAAAATGTTTATAACACATTTTTCAAATTTATATTACATTTGTCATTTATAGCTATCAATAATTATAACTAACACATTCAGAAAGTAAACTAGGAGGATAAAACCTAGGACAACTCCTTCATTTGCTAGATTTCTGCGATCTTGTCTGGGTGTGTTTTTAGCTGGGTTGATGTTATCTGGAGTTCTATATGCTTCAGTTACTGAATGACCAATTGTTTTCTCAAATTTGGGAAGTTTTCTGCTATTACTTCTGCCCATATTCTTTTTTATATCATTTGTATTGATTTCTTCTTTCTCATTGATTCCTATTAATCTCATGTTGTTCATTTTTGCATCATATTGCAGATGTTGAATTATTTTTTCCTGCATCCTGGTTGTTTTTAAGAGATCCTTTCTTACCTTTTCACTAGCTGCAACAGTGTCTTCAAGATCTGAGATTCTATCTTCACTTTGGTTCATATGGTTTTGCCAGCTTGTGATTGAGATTTTATTCTGTTGTATATCTCTTTGAAACTGTTTCATGGGATCTATGTCTTTCCTATATTGCTCGGTCAGGGAATCCATCATTTTCTATTCTTCTCTAACTTTTTATCAGTGTCTTCTTTAATAGTAGTGAAGTCTCTCATTATAGTTATCCTCTCTCTCTCTAGTCCAGAGACTATTTCTACTCTGTTCCTCTACCTTTTCCCCTACTTTAGATGCTATTCATTTAGAGATGTCTTTTTTAACTTCAGTGATTATTTCTGCCCCAGTTTCCTCTATACGTTTCTGCAGTTGTTTTTCCAGTTCAGAGTCTATTGGTTCATGCATTTCTTTTTTTACTTGACATGTTATCTCTAATCTGAGTTGCTCTATACATTTCTGCATTTGTCTGTGTACTTTAGAAGCTATCGATTCAGAGATTTCATCTGCATGATTCCCATTTTCTTGTATGGTAGTGTCTCCTGTATCTATTACAGATGGGTTTGGGACCTGAGATTGCATTTTGCTCCTTCTCTGTATCATTCTCTATAGCAGTGACCTTTGGTGCAGGATTGCATGCCCCTGGATTAGTCATTCAGTCTCAGCTGCTGGGTCAGCTGAGCTGCTTTTAGCCCTGGGGAGGGAGGTTTCACTCACCTGGGGGACCTCGCTGCTGGGCTAAGCTTGCGTTGGGCCAGAGGTCTGACTCAGGTGGTGGACCTGATGTTGGGCAGGCTATGCTTGTGTCTGGCTGAAGGTCTGAGTCACCAGTTGGGCCTAGCTGCTGAATTGGCTGCTCTCACAGTGGGCCAGAGAAGGTCTGACATGGCAGGCCTGATGCTGGATAGGCTGCGCTGAATGTGAGCCAGAGGAAGTCACAGTCAGGCCGTAGGAGGTCTCAGGTGGGCTGGACTAGAGTCCTCAGGTGGTCTTCAGGGAGACCGGAGTCCTGTGGTGGGCAGGCCTGAGTCATCTGGTGAGTGGGCCTGAGTGGTCTGGCAAGTGGGCCTGAGTCCAGACAACTCTTTCATTAATTTTAAATAGGCAAATCTAAAATAAATGAAATGCATATATGTCCAGTCTTATATATCTGTTAATCTGAGCAACAGATTTGACAATAAAAATACATAATATATCAACCACTGTTAATCAGCTATTCTTGTTCTAAAAATCTGTAACGTGTATTGTTGTATGTTACCCTGTTTCTGTCATTGTTTTGTTCTTTGATCTTGCTTTTGTTTTTACTGTTTGCAATAAAATAAAATTATAAATAAATAAAATATTCAGAAGCTGATGAAAAGAAACATGTACTCTATTACATAGATATTAGAATTAAAAACAAAACCTCCAGAGGACAAAACCATCACCATAGTAAAAGTGGCAAACATATCCCAGAAATAAGATGGTACTTTCCGGAGTAAAGAATTCTTCAGAAAGTTTAAGGAAAGAAATTGAGAGACTGGGTGTAATAGCACCCACCTGTAATCCCAGTGCTTGGGAGGATGAAAACACGACACTATGAAGCCGATGTGTGCAGTGAGACTCCGTACACCTTATAAACCCTGTACTAAATACATTTGAAAAAGAAGGGGGAAAAAAGTGGGGGGGGGGGAATCTTCACTTCGGCTAATGCAAAATTTCCCCAGATTTGCATCGTGGTCATCATGGTGCCCTGTCACTGAGCTTTCACCTGATGGAAGAGACGAAGCCGCTTGGGGCCTCTTTTCTGAGGGTGCTGATCCCATTTAGCCACGCTCCACTTTCATGACAGAATCCTTTCACACAGGCCTTACTATCTAAACCAGTCATATTGGTGGTTAGGTTTCAGTATGGGTTTGGGGGAACACATATCCAGATGACAGTGGAAATTTTGTGTATAATTATGAAATTCTCTCCCCTTCCTTTAAATGTTTGTAAAAAGAAATGAAATGTGTCATGTTTATGTATCACCTGCCCACAAGGAATATATTATACTGAAAACATGCTCTGATTAAAAAAATATGTAAAAATTTAAAGAAAAGAAAAGAAACTGAATGAAAGAGTAGAACCTAGCAGAAAAATAAGCATAATATATGATCAGGAAATTAAAATCATCCTTAAACATCTCAAGAGGTATTTAACTTCATCAAAAGAAAATATAGATTAAAACCAATTGATACAAATTTTCATCCAAAAACTCAAACTTTTTCTATATTAAACACTCAAACAGGGCTGGGGAGATAGCTCCATGGCACAAGTACCTGCCTGGCAAGTGCAAGGTCATAAATTCAAACCCCAGTTCCACAAAAGGAAAAAAAAAAAAAAATTCAAACATAGGGCTAGCCAAATAGCTCAGCAGATTAAAGTGCCTGCAAGCAGATGCAGGGGCTGGGGGTTCGATCCCTGGTCCTACTGTGCCAGCTTTGCCCCCCAGGGCACCCTGAGTCAGCAGTTGAGACCAGGCATGGTGGCACACACTTGTAATACCAGCTCTTGGGAAGCTGTAAACAGATGGATCACTATAAATCCAGTCTAGTAGTGAGACCCTGAACACCATGTACACCCTTCCCTAAAAAAAAAATACAGAAAATGAAAAAAAAAAAACTTCAAACATTTCTGACATAACATATTAATGAGGCTCATAAATTCTGCCTGAGACTACAAATTCCCTAAACTTATTTGAAGTTTGATAATATTTTTGAAAATTAAAAATTATCAGGATATAGTTTTACAGAATTATATCTTATAGATATAATTAAATACAAAGATAATATATATTCAAAGTTATCTTTTGCAATATTATTTGTAATAGTATAAAATTAACCAATCACAAGTGGTCTTCATGAGAATATCATTTAATTAATTTTTACAACCAAATACTGAAATATTATAATAGAGTTTGACATGGAAAAAATCTCCAATATACATTTATAAATGAAACAAAGGAAGGTTGTACTGTTTGCAGGAGGTGTTGAGAATAATAATAACATGCTCACTTGCTTAAATTTACATTTAAAAAGCTATTTGAATATCCTAAAGAAACTAATAAAAGCACCAAGGCTGTTGTATTGCACTTCTTTTAACATTGTTTGATTTTACAAAACAAGTAAATTTTAATATGCAAAAAAGAATTCATTGGTTTTATATTTTGTTGAACTAAAATGGCTGTCAGGAATCACTATATTGAAGGCACCTTTTGGTATAATTACCTTCTTTTGACTCTGCTTGTAACTTTCATAGACCCAGACACACTCTCGAGGAAAAAAGCGCTGATCTTCCCTGCAGCTCTCTAGATTTGGGAAAACAGAATCTGCACCCAAAAGCACAACAGTGGTCAGTGCTGTCAATCCTATATGTGCTCTAAAGGCCCAGGTCTCAGCCAAGAAGTTCAATCTTTATCGACTCTGTATTGGTAAAAAGGAGAAAGCTAAAAAAAAAAGACAAAGCTGTTCAAACAAATCCATGTTGTAGTTTTACGCTTCTGACATCAGCCCACCAGGTTTGCTGGTAGTGCACCATGTGTGAGTAAAGGTTCTCTCCAGTTCTGACATTTCTCAAAGTGATTTCATCACTTAATGCCTCCCAGGACTGAATGAAAGCTTGTTCAACCAGAACTTGAGGCAATGACAGTACAAAGCCTCAGGCAATTCCTGCTCTTGGAATGCTAAAGGTCAGTGTTAAAATTTATAACATATTGTTATCGAATGTTAACACTTCCATTGATATGCTCTCAAAAAGTCTCCACTTTGATGTTTCCAGATCAAAGCTTGTGTCATGACCTGGGTTCTTACTAATGTCCCTTTATAGTAAGCACAGATAAGAGTTATTACTGAAATATCTATACAACTCATCCACACTTGTACATAGCCGGATGTTTGGTTGTGAACATCAGTGATATGCCAAATTTTGAAGAAAATATTGTTGTACTGTGACTGTAATTTTTAATTCATTTGACAATTTCTCCCTACTTGCATATACAAGGCATTTTATGAGTCAATTGTCTGGAAAGGGGTTATTATTACACCCATTACCTGTTCCAATCAGGTATGGCTTTTTTTTTTAATTACAAAGAACATACACAGTTCCTGAAAGTCTCTTCTTTCACAAAAAAGTGACTGTGTTAAGATGTGTGTAACTATTGCATACAACTCAGAACTTGTCTAGAGAAGGAAGCTGTTCTTAACTCTGCAGAGGAAAGAGTAGCATAAAACTGCCAGACACATCTCACAAGGACACCTTAATCCAACAGAGATTTAGAAAGAAAGATGTGATCCTGATGGAACTACAGGGTCAGGAAAATGGCACCAGCCTTTGGTACGTTTTCTCCTAAATTAGCTCAGACTTGCTGAGCCAACTTCTTGCTAACCTACTAAACTCTGGTCAACCAGGGCCATTTGCATTCCTCAAAAGGCCTGGGCCAGAGTAACTGCACCAAATGTAACAAAGCACTATGTAAGCAGCGTTTTGCAAAGTGCGAACTCGCTCCTCAAGATTGTCCCTTCTCACAGAAAGCAAACTGGTAAAGCAATGTCCATAACTCAACCCAAAGGGTGACACTGACAATAGTTCTACAAAGCACTGTACATGGTTTCAAAGTTAATCCTGAGGGGATTTGACCTTGGAAGATACAAAAGATAAATGTTTTGTTATACAGGTCTTGCTTTAACTTGCCCTTGATTACCCAGCAGAAAAGCTTAAATACAAGGCATGAAACGCAGAGCTAGATTGGTGTGATGAGCTGTAGGAGGCCTGGATCAATAGCCTCCAATGTTGCCAGTTTCACTGGTGGCCCACTGCAATTGTGGAACATTGGACTGTGTATGCATCTACTTCCTCTTAGTTCAAAGAGAAGAATTTTTTTTCTTTCCTTACTAATATCAACTGGAAGGTGTGTCATGCCCACACCCCATGCTCTGTATTACTATTATGAGGACAATATGCAGTGTGTCAATTGTTAAAAAAAATTAATGTTTGTTGAAAGTGTTAATGTTTAATTGTTTGATCAATCTTATATACCTATATCTAGTAATCTAAACTGATCCAATGATGAAAATATGTAATATAACCATTGTTAAATTTTTCTGGTTTCGAAAAAAAAAAAAAAAAAGAAACAAGGATGCAATACTCTTTTTTACACAGATTTGTTTTTTTTGTTTGTTTGTTTTTTGTTTTTTGTTTGTTTATTTATTTATTTTCATGGCCGGCCCAGCCTGCCCTGAGGGGAGGGCTGGCACAGCATGTGGTGCTGGAGATCAAACCACGGTCCCCACAGCCGCCTGCAGGTGCTTTAGACCACTGAGCCATCCTGCCGGGCCCCTAGGATGCAATACTCTTCAAAGTGTTTTGTTTTGTTTTGTTTTTATAAAAACAAATTCAAAGTAAATATTTGAAAAGAGAAAAAAAAAATGATTGGCTCTTCCATACTGTCTACACTCTCCCATGCAACACTCCTTGCTCTTTACCTTCTGAGCCAGGGGTAGCAGAGCCTACCTGTAATCCCAGCATGCTGGGAGGCTGAGGTGAGGAGATAATAAGTCAGATCTCAGCTGAGGCAATTTAGTGATTTAGGGAAACCCTGCCTCAAAATTAAAAGGTGAAAAATGGATTCAGTCTGAGAAGCATCCCAAACCAATTTTACTTTTTATTTTAAGACAGGTTCCTGGTAAATCACTAAGCCGCTGGACTCAAGCCTCTTCTGCAGTCTCCCAAAAAGCTGGAATTACAAGCAAATGCCACCACTCCTTGCTGGGACACGTGATTTTTATATCTGTTCAGCACAGAGTTCTAGACACGGGCACATCCAGTAACCATTTCTATTGAGTTTTGGTGCAAGAAGTGCTCACTTATACAAAACTCAAAAAATAATTACTTCAATGCTCTTCTCATTCTGTTTATAAAATTAAAAAGCTTGCAAAACACCTTCTAAAAGGGGACAACATGGAAGATACCAATTGAATCAACTAAATAGAAGAAAACTAATGTGTGCATGGAAGTGGAATAATAATGCATACCATCTATTTTGCTGCTATTTATGTTGGCAAAAAGTAACTTTATGTAAATCAGTAGTTTAATCTGCTGAAGAAACTGATCTTCTACAGATATAAGTAATCTCATAGTCTTTACCTAATTCAATTTTACAAGAAATGAGCAGAAAAAATACTTCAACTGGTAGATAGGTTGTAGAGCTTTCTTTTAGTTAAAGTAACTGCCAGTAAAAGTAAAAATTGTTTCTAGACAATAATTTCGTGGTTTATTTTAGCTTGCCAAGACAATACAACAGCCAGGTGTGCTGGCTCTGCAGCCCATTTATTGCATTATACAGCAAGTAAACAGAATTTCCTCTGCAGGTGAACAGTTGTAGCAATGTGTCTTCTTCCTCAAGATATTAAATTTGAACCTGTTTTAAAATGTAAACTGTATGTAATTTTATTGTGTTGTGGGCAAGATAGATAGATAGATAGATAGATAGATAGATAGATAGATAGATAGATAGATCTATATATATATTAGATTTATATATACTATATATAGTACTAATATATATGCTTATATACAGAAATGTTTCCTAGTCTTCCACAGTTAAGCTTCTACTTATATATTATGTATAAATATACAAACATTATACATAATATACTTGCTTACTAAACTATAAAATTGCATTTATCTATCACATATACATGTATGAGATAGTCATATATTTTAGAAAAATACGGTATGAAAGAATACAATTTTGTAGCTAGATTGAACCATATATAAGCCTCAGTTTTATATTACACACTGGTTAGGACAATTTGGGACAGTTACTCAACTTTTCTCAGACAGTTTACTTACATATAAAATTAGAATAATTATTCTGGGGGCATCTGAAAGAATTAATAGGGGTCAGGGAGATAGATAGCTCAGTGGAATAAGCACTTGTCTGGCAAGCACAGGGTCCTGAGTTCAATCCCTGGTACTACAAAAAAAAAAAAAAAAAAAGACAATTAATAAAATATTCAATATGAAATTCTCATCTTAAATCAGAATGACATTTGCTTAGGTACTAATCAGTGAGGAAAGATGACATATCACTGGAATAAATAACTGGAATGAATGATTATGCTAAACTGAGGTCCCAACAATTCCTTGTGAAGTAGCCATTTATAGTATTTCAACACCCACAAAAGTAGAGAGCGCCCCCAAGTGGAGATTTTATAATCACTCTTTGTAGAGTAGACCCTTTATGAGCTAGATGGAAAAGGCACCAAGTTCCACAGCCACATAGGATGAGGAAGGGACAGCTGACATAGCCTAAGGCCGTGGCTACCACCCTTTGAAAATTCGAAACAAGAGATTGTGAGATGTAAAGGAGTTTTGCAGGAAAAAGGTGGTTTTATCATCTGAATTATCGATTTTATTTACAAAATCATAAAGTCATTTACAGAGCTTAATGCTATAGTGTGGAAGTGATTGGTATAGCTATGTTATTTCTCAATGAACTACTACTTCCTCTGAGTCAGATGCTATTCTTAACATTTCAGTTGTCGGATAAGAAGTTTGGGGTATGAAAATTTCAGCTACCACCCAAGATCTGACAGAAAGTCACAATATTAGAGTTAACACTTTAGATCTTCGCTTTTAGCTTTGATGGCTGTCACCCAATACCTTTTGTCATCCAAAAAATCAGAGACCTGGAGAAAAATCGGAAGGCTCCAAAGAATAGGAGAAGCAGACAGAAGAAAATGTAAAAGATAATCTAAAACAAACTAGAAGTTCCCACAACACTATCATCTTGATTGTCCACCTTCCAGTCTGAATGATAAGACAACAAAAACAACAAAAGATACAATAAAAGATAATTCTAGATAATTTAAATGCTGTGGTGATTAGATTTTTAGAAACCCTTGCTTGAAACATAAATATTCCATTTGATTAACAGAAAATACGTCTCTGTTAAAAAAAATTTAGTAAATACTACATCTCTATCACTCAGATATCAGATTTGAAGGGACTCCATCTTCTCTGCCTGTGTATTCAAGTTCATGCTTAGAGCTTGGCCCACAAAAGACAGCATAACCTAATTTCCTGCCACTTATTTCTACCTTCTAATGTCCTTGTGCATTTTCCTATAGCTTTTTATTGAATTATACTTTTTATTGAATTAAAAAATCCATTAGCATTTTTGCATGAACTAAGGACAGTTTCTGCATATTTGTTTACTGAATTCCAGGTAACACTTTTTAATATTGTAGGATCTCTTCTGTTATAGGAGGGAAAGACTAGTGAAAAATTATTTCTGCTTAGTAAGAACGATAACCCAAAAAAGAACAGGACTGGAATAACCATCAGAGAGATTCCTTACCTCTAGTCACGATAATGCAAACAACTGGGTCCTCAAAATTAAGTTTCTTAACCCCTCTCTTCCAAAGTAGTAAAATAAAAGCAACAGCATATTCTTAGAGGGAGACTGTAAGGTCTGTTACAACATCAAAGGTTAAAAGGATCTCCCTACATTCCTGTTAACTCACTTGTTTGTGCTGTATGGATAGGAGATAGGTCTTAATGAATGACAATGTACTACTACAAACTTAATTAAGAAGTAGCACTCAAGATGATAGTTTTGTGGAAACTTCCAAATTGGTTTAGATTATCTTTTTGATTTTCTTTTGTCTGCTTCTCCTGTTAGAAAAACATTTCCTATTCTTTGGAGCCTTATGATTTTTCTCTAGGTTTCTGATTTTCTGGATGACAAAAGATACTGGGTGTCTTAGTTACTCTTCTCTTGTTGCTGGGACAAATACACAACACAAAAGCTTAGGGAAAGAAAGGTTTATTTTGTTCACAGTTACTGACGGTTTCAAGACACTGCCCCCACTCCACAGGGTCTGGAGAAAAGGCTGGGGTGCTGCCTTGTCCAGGATGATCTGCTCCGTACCTCTAAGAGGTACTGGGCCATGGGTGGGTGATGCACGTTGTTAGTTTAATGGTTCAAGCCTCTCTGGTCCTGATTCTCAAGCTCCAGCCTGGTCCTCTGACCCCACCACTCAAGCCACACAGTTGACATCCCATGATTTACATGAGGCTTTTGGGGGACAACTAGATACAAGCCATAACATTCTCATGCACATCCCTTTGTCTAAAAGGCATTTTAGTCCATCTCTGAGAGTTGCCAGGTCCCAACAGCAGCATTGCTGAAAAGTCCAAGTCCCAAATTTCCTCAAAGATCCAAGGCAAACTCTCAACTGTGAGCCCCTGTACAAATAAAAACTTAAGTACATCCAACATTCAAAGGAGCAAGATAAACACTGCCATTCAAAAAAGTATCCACAGAAGGATACAAATTATTGGAGCCAAAACAAGTCCAAAATCCAGCAGGGCAAATATAGTTCCATGTGGAACATCCAAAGCAATCTGTGACAAATCTTGAGCTCCACGTGGCTCCATGCTTATGGTACTTCTGGTGGTTGGTTGTAGCTTCCATAGCATCTTTTTTAGGCCAACTTTGCTCCCTCCTTGCAGTTTTCCATAGATGATCCACATTCTTAGCTTTTCCAAACTTCTGAGGTTTTCACAGAATAGGCTTCTCATTCACAACTTTACACACTGTCCTCTTGGGGGCACGCTGCCTGGCCTCCCAGACCTTCTGAAATCAAGGCGGAAGCTTTCTTAACCTCAGAACTCCTGCATTTTTCATGAACCTAAAACCAACACCACATGGATGATGCGAAGGGCTGCTGCCAGCTGGAGCAATAGTGAGGCTTCCTTCACTCTTAGCTGTAGTAATTGAGTGTCTGGATTTCTAAGCATTCTGATCCTGATTCTGAGAATCAAACTCTCTATGCTCATGCCATTCTGTAATCTGGCGTGGCTGCCACTTCCATTTTGGAACATGGGGCTCTTTGGCTTTCTCCTCAAAGCAAAGTTCCTCACCCTTGCTATTCTGAGACTGCAAAGGGTGAGAACCTCCCACTTCCTGTGATGCTCTCAGGACATCTGTTCTATTCTCTTGTTTCTCCTGGGCAATGGAGATCTCAGTTCCATCTTTGTAGTCCACAGCCTTCCTGGTACTTTCCTTCTGGCCAAACTCACATTTTAAATCATTCTGCTGGGGTTTTTGCTCTTCATTCTCAACATATATTTGATTACAAGCCCCCAACAATAATCATGCCACTGCCCCAATATTTGACTACTTTGAAATTTCCTTTGAAAGATAAATTAGTCCTCCATGTTTAATTTCTAAGAGCAGCCACCAGGCCTGGGGGCCGAGGAGGAAGGTATATGCTGTCAGTTTAATGGTTCACACCTCTCTAGTAATGACCCTCAATCCCTGCCCTGGCCCTCTGGTCCTGCCCCTCAAGCCAAGTGCTTAATAGCCCCACGATTTACATGAGACTTTGCAAGGACAACTAGATTCAAACCATAACACTGAGTGACAGACATCAAAGCTAAAAACGAGGATCTAAAGTGTTACCTCTAATATTGTGCCTTTCTGTTGGATCTCATGAAAAAGCTGAAATTTTAATACCCCAAGCTTATCTGACAACTGCAATGTTAAGAATAACATCTGACTCAGGGCACTGTTGAGTTGAGGATGTAGTAGTTCAATAAGAAATAACACAGGAAGGCTGGGAGGATAACTCAGTGGAATGAGTGTTTGCCTGGCAAGAGCAGAGTTCTGAGTTCACTCCCCAGTCCTGAAAGAAAGAAAGAAAGAAAGAAAGAGAGAAAGAAAGAGAGAAAGAAAGAGAGAGAGAGAGAGAGAGAGAGAGAGAGAGAGAGAAAGGAAGGAAGGAAGGAAGGAAGGAAGGAAGGAAGGAAGGAAGGAAGGAAGGAAGGAAGGAAGAAACACATGGGATTGGAAATATATCTCAGTCTCAGTGGCATAAGTACCTGACTGGCATGTGCAAGGTCCTGAGTTCAATTCCTGATACTGCCAAGTAACTATAACAGCAGTTGTATTTCCAAATGTCCCATTTTTGGAATATATCAACAGTTTTCTTTTTTTCCTTGTTTTAGGTTTATCTCATGTTATGTCTCTATATCTGGGCCATGAGAAACAGTAACACATTGCAGTACTCCAGCTTAGGGCTCTATTGCCTTGGTCACTGTCTGGTGCTGACACACGTTGCCTGACACAACTTAAGGAGAGTTTACTTTAGCCCATGTGTTCAGTACATGACTGGCTTAATCCAAGACAAAAAGGGCATGAAAGAAGGTTCCTGGCAGGGACAAGCTGCTTACATCATGGCAGGAGACAGGAAGCAGACAAAGGAGAGTAGACGCATTCCAGATTCAAACCCAACAGCATTAACTCTACAGCCCCCTGCACTAATGTAGTCCACCAAGCACTGGTTTTCTTCTTTGTGCTACCGGACATGAGGGAAATTCACAGCACAGGTAATGTGAAATTTCACCTTCTAGAAGAATAAAAGCATGGAAAAAAGAAAATAAAAACCAAAAGTGAAGAATAAGAAAGGCATTATGCTAAGAAATTCTGGTGAGCAGAAAGTAGAAAATACTTGCCAAAGGGGAAGAGGAGAAAACCAATAAAACTTCATATTTATGAAACATCTAGGAGTCAGTGGCCTGGTGCATATTGAAACAACTCGTATTAGGTGGGAAAATGTTTCTGTAGTTTATACCTATAAGTGGGCCTCAGAATTTTGATCGCAACTGATATATGACTTGGGCATTTACTTCTACTCATTGAAGATATAATCCAATCTACTTCTGGTTTTCAGTCAGAAATGGAAAAAAAGGACACTCTGCAACAGAACCAGGCTGTCATCTGGCATGGGCTACAGCCTGGGCCAGCACCCTCCACAAACCTAGCAAACAGTGATCAAAACATCCTTCCCAGCTAGGAACCTTTAGGGAAATCTTTGGCAGGCCCTCACACACACACACACACACACACACACACACACACACACACACACACACACACACAAAAAAAAAAAAAAAAAAATCAGTGATGAGATGTGAGCTTTCTCTGCAGTCTTCCCCCTATTGAGAAAGAGATTCCTCCTAAGTACAGGGTCCTACTGAAGTGTTAATATTTCCCATCAGATAGACATGTGATATTGAGTTCTCATATTAAGAGTGTGTTGCCTGACCCACTAAGGTTTATGGAGCATTAATCATATGGAAGCAAGATTTTTAAGTCATAGATTGTATTAAAGTTAAATCAAAATCCCATGGTTCCTCCTTCTACTACATGCCTTTCTCCTGTGGAGTGGACTGCAGGAGGACAATTTTGTATTTATTCTTATTTTTTTTTTCAGGACCAAGGTTCAAACTCATGACCTTGCACTTGCCAGGCAGGCACTTGTGCCACAGAGCTATCTCCTTGGCCACCGTTTATTTATTCTGAAATTGTGGTGGGTAAGTTCGGCTTGTCAGCACCTTTGGAAAAACATGGCCTAAAAAAATCAGTAATGATGCAATCAATAAAGTGCAAAGACTTTGCCAAATGAGAAAGAATAAAGACATTTTGTCTCAAACAAGTGATCACAAAAAAAGCAATTTTTGAAGAGGAGTATCTTACTATTTGCTTGTAGAAGGCAGCCCATTCTCTATATTCAATTGGTTCATGAAGAGAATAATCATGGTGACTGAGACAGAGCTTCTGCATAAGCACAGCAACATGGACTTCCACTCATGGACCCACTCTGGCCAAGACCAAAGATCCTGGAATGGCCCCACTCACTCCCTGAAAAAGGAAGCCAGCGACCTGGCACATTATGCCTTCCGTGCCTTTAATGATTTTGTTAATGCCACCACCTGTGGATTTATAGCATATCTTTTCACCTTCATAGCCTCCTATAGCATTACTTCTGAGGAAAAAAAAGTTATTTTATACAATTTAAGTCCAATATTGGGCTCACATTCATGGAACTCACTGGTATCATGCTCCCTTCTTCAAACAGCTGGTCTAATGAAACTGTGGAATGGCTTTTGGACAATTTTTATGGTATCATCTGGATAAAGTCCTTTATAGGGATAGAATGATGTTTCTCTGGGTGAGATATGCTCTGAATCAGTTGTAAATAGGCAGTGATATTCTTCCTCCATTCAGTCAGAATCAATGGATATAGAAATGGCATTTATCTTATTAATCCCAATAACTCCACAGGAAAAAAAAACTGTTTCCTTTTCCTACAACATGTGGCTTTGTTTATATGTATTTCCCAAAAGCAAAATGACACTGTCCTGTACCCTAAGAATACCACTGACATAGCTCATTTCCCAGCATCTAGTCACTTACCCAAACTCATGCCATCAAAACAACAGGCACAGGGCAGTATCTCTCTTTAAAATATCACTTAACCTTCCAATATTTTACAGTGAAAATTAACAGAAAGCTACAACAACCTAAGAGAAGGACGATGGCTTATGGCACCAAATCTTCAGGAACAAGGATATGGGTTACCCACCAAAGTAAGTAACTACAGTGAACTGAGACACATTCTGGGAACAAGGACAGTATAGAATGGAAGGTGAAAGAATGAAGTTGTAGATACTGTCTGTGATCCCACGACAAGTTCTGGCCCCATGGCCAACCATGAGTGCTCTAGTAGACCAATGTCTTCTTTACTTCAGAGTATATTTGTGTGTATACATTTGTGTATGTGTAGATGGGTGATCTGAGTTATAATAATCTATTACAAACAGTGTAAAATGAAAATATCAGGAATCAAAGCACGGTTAACATATAACTTACCAAACCTCACAGCTTGCCAAAATATCTGGAAAAGTATCTTTTTTTACCACATGGTCTTCTGGCTCACCAAGAAATGAAGCTCTGCCATTTAACTCTTATTTCTACATATCTAATCCCAAATTATAAATGAAGCAGACACACAAAACAGTGGTTTTGATAACCATTTTCTTTACAAAGTTCTTGAAAGACTTGGACACAAATGTAATAATGTGATACGAAAGTGTGGCTGACTTACGAAATGAACAACCTAACACAAAGCCTGCAACTTGGCCTGAATGTTCAGGTAATAACTGTCTTGTGGATTCTACATCCACTAAGATTAGAGGGCATTATAGTAGTCCCTGTTGAGAAACAGCCCGTAGGGGACAAAGATATTATGCCAAGTAATAACAGCCATAGTTATTTGGCATCCAGAAGGGGGATATTAATGTTCTCTGCATTTTACACGTTACCCTCCACCTTCATGAATCTTGCACATTAAGGATTTTACTAAGAAGAAACAAATGTTCAAAGAATGGATAGAACCTGCCAAAATTGTATTGCTGAATCCATACTCTATGTCAACTCCAAAATAAACATTCCAAGTTAGAAGACATGTTGGTGTGTACTTCACAGAAACTTCTCTGAAGCAGCTGGGCGTGGTGGCACATGCCTGTAATCCTAGCACTTGGGAGTCTGAGGCAGGAGGATTGGTGCAAATTTGAGAAGAGCCTGGGCTACAAAAGTGAGCTCAAGGCCAGGCTGAACTGCATAAGGAGACAGCCTCAAAGACGAAAAAAAAAAAAAAAAAAAAAAGTGATTCTCTATCAATGCTGAAGTAATAAAGAAATTCCCATCAATCAGGTCTCTAACTGGTATTGCCTACACGGTATTTTCAATGAGAATGAAGGCAGCAATATGGTTCAGGGGCACAGCATCTGCCTGGCAAGCACAAGGTCCTGAGTTTGGTTCTCAGTACCGACAAAATAAAGATGAATAGCCATCCCTCTGCTGGCCAACTTGTAACCAGGGAAAAACGTTCTTCAGAAGCATCTGTCCACAATAATTCCATATGGAGTAAACCCAGTTCACTGGGGCTGTGTATGGAAGAACTTAGGATGTTTGCTCTTCTTCCTTTCTACCTAATTAGCGGCTTTGAATTTCAGTCTTCAAGCAGCATCCATGGGCATAAATGTCAAGAACTCACTGTACAAAAAACTCACTGAAATGCCAAAGTTACCAAATGGTGTCAAAACATTGGCAGTTGGTTGCTTTCTGCATATGTGAATACAGTCTGTGAGAACCTTGAGGTTTAAGTATCCTATTTTAATATTCTCTTCATCCCCTTTGCATAGCTCAGTGCATACAGAACTAGGAACTTTCATAGGTGTTGCAGGATTTCATTCCTACTACTTCATTTGATCTTTACTTGTCAGTAAATACTACTGAGCATCTGATACTGGCCAGACACACCATGAAGCTTGAAGAAATACACAGATTGCTCCTCAGATTTAGTTATCTGAATTGCTGAAGAAAAATTTCTCAATTCACAGAATTGACCTGGGGCCTGGTCACCACCACTGCTGAGTTTCACTTTCCTTACATTCTGTTTACTATTTAGACCAATGATCTATAAGATTTTTTAAATCTTGAAAGTGGGTCAGTGAGATAGCTCAGCAGACTAAGCACCTGCTTAGGGAAGCGCAGGGATGGGGGTTTGATTCCTGGCACCACATGCTCCACCAGCCCTGCCCTCTGGCTCCCTGAGCTGACTGCAGAGTCCTAGCATGGCAGTGCACTCCTGCAATCCCAGTGCTGGGGGGGCTCAAAATAGGAGCATCACTATGAGTCTGAGCTGCATAGTTAGACCCTGCACAAATACATTAAAAAAAAAATTATATCCTAAAAGTATAAAGAGTAAAGCAAAGTATTATATGAATTAATCTCTAAGATTAAATTATGCTTAAAATTTGGATACTCCCTCAAATGGCTGTTCATGTCTAGATCAAAAGCAATTCAGTATCCTCAATGAATGCACACGAGTTATTATGTAAATCACATAAGTATTCCACCAATTCTAGAACTGTTTTTAACCCAGATCTCCACAGTATATTTTACAGAAAATATTTTCACTTAAAATTCTCTACAGGATTGAGCACATTTCAAAAAATGGCATTTAATAAATGAACTAACATAATGGAGCACAAGAATCACAAAGGATTCCATCAAGAATCCCACTAAATTGAATAAAAAAGTGTACATCTGTGGGCCATTTTGTAGAGGTCATTTTAATAAAGTCTCATAGACACTAATTATCCAAAATTCACTTCACTTAGCATGTATTAATTGAATATCAAGTATTTTCCAGGTATTGTAGTAGCATTCAGACTCAGATCTAAAATACTTTATATAATTGGTAGTGACTGTATCTTCTTTCTCATATTCACAACTGAAATTAGTACACAATCATTAAACATATTTGTATCCTTAAGGCACAAGATACTGTAGAGTACATAATTTGCTAGTAAAATGTTTGAGATATATAATCATATTAGCTTTACCACAAAGACTTCATAGTGGTAAAAATTTTATATCTATATATGAAGATAGATATAAAGAAAACCGTAGGGAATCATGCTGTTCACATTGGTTAAAGCACCTCTTAATTCATACCACAGCTGGATTTTCATTTATTCCTAACAATGAAGTTACTGTCTTTAACAAAACTGATGACATATGAAGAAAACTTCATAAAACTGTTCTGTAAGCAGTTTCCTCAGGGACTTTCTACTGACTGAAATAAATAGCTTTCAAGTACTCCAGATGAGGAACAAAATGTAATTTTAAAACCTCAAGAATACCACAAAACTTTAATGGCAAATTTTCCCCTGTGGAAATCTTATCTGCCCTTGATGCATTTAGCATCGTCTACATAGAATCAATCAATATTTTGTCCAGGCAGGCATCTTTTGAACAAAATGACCTTCTTTGAGAATAGGTGCCATACTCTTGTCATAGACCTAAGGGCAAGGGGTATTTCCCCAGATACAAGAACCAGCACACTAAAACACCATCATCATCCACAGTAGAAATGCACTTTATGATACAAAAATTTTAATTTAATTAAATGCAGAATGATTCAAAAAGACCACTTCCAAATTGTTTTCACTTTTAGAAAACAATGTGTTTCACTCTGGGAACCGGAGTTGCAATTAGTGATAGCGGCCAGAAGATGGCGCAATCTCATTTTCTAAGATTTACTTAATAGGCCTTCATGAAATTGACAAGGCTGAAGAGATTTATATTTTTCACAGTAAATTTGTACTTATTGTGTATAAAGAGAAAGAGACGAGCAGAAAAAAAAATAAAAGCAACTTATACAATGGTAAAAGAAAATGTAAAAGGGGCAGTGCTAAGAGATCTAGCAGCATGATAGTGCTAAAGATCAATCCTTATTGGGGACATACAGGGGTCGTAAACACTATCTTTAATAAAGTAAGGCAGAGAGAAGCGCATATAGTCCAAAGCTATTTGATAAAATTTCTGAGTAGACTGGATGGGGAGGGTGGGGGAGTGGTAGAATTTTGGCATTATTTTTTTTTAATTTTATTTATTTATTTATTTATTTATTTTTCTTGTTTCAGAACTTTCGTTTGCCCAAGCTTTCCCAAGTAGGCACTTTAGACCACTGAGCCATCCTGCCAGGCCCCGTTGGCATTATTTTTTGCAAATGACAGCTAAGAGTAAAAAATAAAACATTCAAAAAAGTCAAAACTTCAAATTTTTTACTACTTAGAAAATACAAAGTACTTTGGTAATGTTTTTGTTCTGTGAATAGAAACAAGGGAAAAAGTTTTAGAAATCATTGGTTGGAATTTATTCATATTTTTAATTTTCCTTCTTGGTTCATTTTATATTATCATGAATTACTCTTTACAACTATAAACTTGTTACAGCTAGAAGCTGTACTGTTCACAAAAAATAAAATATACAGTCTTAAAACTTTACAATGATCATTTAGCCAAAAAGTTGTTAAATAAGATTTTTCCTAAAACAGAGCTATTCAAGGCACATATGTTCAAATGTTTCCTTCAATTAATAAATGCAATAGTCTTCAAGCCTAAAGTTTTTCGTATTGCTCATTAAAAAAATAAAAATTTTAAGTCAAGTATTTCACTCACATACATGGAAAAGGGTACTTCCCCAAATGCTAGTGAAATACACTTTTTGACATATATTAAGAAACACTGTGTGTGTTTGTGTACGTTGTACAATTCTAGAAACACTCCAGAAAGGGAGAATGGCAGATACATTACAGATGGTCCTGACTAGGTCTGCCTAGTAGTCTACCAGCAGTTACTGAGTTTTTAGTGGGAAAGTAGGACGAATCCCTAATAATCCCTGAAAAGGCATAATCTAAAACTGGTCGAAAAGGCAGTGCTGGTATTAACCCAGGTGTTAGATAAGGCGACATAAAACCTGCCAGCCCTCTTCCTGGAGAAGAATATGCTAATCGCAGTGGGCCAATAGCTAGCCTAGGACTGAAGGTGTAGAGACTTGAGTCACTTCTGTAAGAAACAGGCGTGGTGCAAAGAGGAGAAAATGCAGACTTGTTACCAAGAGTTCCAAAACCAATCCCAGCTAGACTAAAATTTGAAGCTCCCCGACAGGTTGCATTTTCCAGATCTTCTGAGGGTACCAGGTCCCCCGTGGCTGGCTCATGTTCCTTCCCACTCAAGACTTGTTCGATGGCTTGGACCACATCTCCTTGGCAGAACTGCAGAATGCCTTCTAGCTGGCTACGCCTATAGCCTGGAAAGATCTTGGTAAGAATGTCAAGAGGATCTCTTGGCTGCGAGGACACCATAGGAAACCTGACAGTGCAGTCCTTGGTGCACTCGCTCTCATTTCCTGACTCTAAATCCGAGGATGACCAGGACCTGGGACTGTCTTCCCCTCCTGATTGCTCCCCAGGGTGGGGAGAAAGGATGCTCTCAGGCTGACTGGCCTGTTCTGAAGTAGATGACCTGAGGCTCTGCTGCCCAGTAACACCTTGAGACTTGGGGGATGAAGCCAAAAAACACTGTTCGGATTTGGAGACTGGTTCTTCATGTCCACTCCAGCTTGAGTCACATTTACCCTCTTTTGGTTCTGCAGAAGCAAAAATACAAAAGATTCAAATCCTAGGAAAACAGTACTCCACTCAGAAATGATGATGGGTAAAATACAACACTCATCCTATATTTGTGACATTTATTCACATCGAAACATTTTAACTAACAGCTCAAATTTTTAAAAATCACTCAGAATTTGCAAGTGCTAGAATAGTGAGAAAATTCTGTTTCCTATGTCCCTTCAGGGTCACAAAGTCTTATACTTTATAAAGAGTAGTATTAAGGAGCTGGAACAGGAAAGTCTGTTATTACTTAAAAGTACACATGGTTTGTTTGAGCCCTCATGCTGGTTTAGATTTTCCCAAAATGTGTCCCAAGTTTTGCCATTATCTAAATGGAGGTTTTTATTTGTTTTTTCACATTGGCACAAATGGTTGGACTGAGAGAAATAAAAATAACAACAATCTCAGTTTAAAAATAAGTACCTTATCATCACCAATGCTAAGTTATCCTTATATTCATATTTCAGGTTATAATTAAGTTATCTAAAGAATGTGGGAAAACAGCAAAACTCTTCATTTAACTTAAGCCATAACAACTTGTGCTGCAAGTGCTTCAAATCATACAGTAACATACATTTCATTTTACCTGAAAAATGACACAGAATGTCTTTTTTAAAATCTTTTGTGAAGAAGAGTGCACTTTCTTCTCTAATCCATATGAAATATTAGGAGTTTAATATCAAGCTGTTTCTAAAAGAAACTTATAAACTGTACAAATCTTCAAAATGTTTTATAAAAGTAACATTACTATTTTTGTAATTACTCAAATCACAAATGCCCTTCAAATTAAAAACAATTTTCTTAAAATAAAAAAGCTATTTTTTTCTATTTCAACATTGTTATGTGATAAAACAGTATTTCAAATCTTTTGCCTAATTGAAATGATGAAAACAATGACGTATACATTCTCTACAAAAACTTCTATTTTGGTTTAGGTTACCTCTGACCCTAAGCATTTTATCTCTGGAAGGCTAAACTGTGAAGAAGAGTATCCAGAGTGCTTCAGTCCAACTATTTTTCTACAAAGTTTATGAATGTAATAAAACAAATATTTTGTGAGGCAGTGATTTGTAACCATGATTTGCAATACTGTTTTCTCCAGTGTTCTTAAGGCACAGTCCTAAATAAGAAACGTCTATAGTTTATTTGACAGTTAAAGAAAATGTGCATAATTTAGCACTTTGAGGATCAAAATTATATAACTTTACCAAATATATAATAAAGGTGTCACTTTGTAAAAAATTACAAGAATGTTCTTATATTTTAAACTTTAATGAAGTCTATCACACAGAAATATACTGGCATTGATGTCCTGTTCCATTTTACTTCTAAATAATCTTCTAAGTGTGCCCCCCTCATACACTGAAAGTAACAAAATTTCATCTCAATAATTTATGCATAAAAATAATTTTTCATTGTTGTTGTACTCAGTACCAGTATATGTAAAGAAATATTAAGACTATTTAGAAATATTGTAATATTATTTATTTGATCTCTGTCCTCTACTATAGCTTGCTGTGTTTATGCTACTTCATTTATTATTGAATACTCTGCTTTATATTTTAAGTTTTGGATGCATATAATCTTTGTTCTTTTGGATGCATATAATCTTTGTTGCTTCTTTTGTGGAGGAAAGCCTTATTCACCTCTGAATCACTACTGGTCTTTGTCTAATGAATAAGTTAAGTGAAAGACCTTAACGACGGGGGATGAACACCGTTATTCTTACGGTGGTTCGAAACCTTTCTAATGCCGTGACCCCGCAATACAGTTCCTCATGTTGCAGTGACCCCAAACCAAAAAAGTAATTTTGGTGGCTACTTCAAAACTGTAATTTTGCTACAGTTATGATTCGGAATGGCTTTAGGCGACCCTTGTGTTTTGGTCGTTTGACACTCGCCAGGGTCAAGACCCACAGGTTGAGAACCGCTGCAAGGTGGGAGGATTTCCAAAACTTGTTTATAGGGGGGGGTGGGGGGGGGAGAAGTCCTCTGAGTCCAAAAACAGCCCCATTGTTTGCAGCAAACAATAAACCACACATAAATCAATGCCATCAACCAAATCTCACTACCAGATTAATTTAAAGAATTCTTTCTTCTGTTTCGCTTGTATGCACTTTTACTTCGAAGCTGCCCTCTCCCCCATTGGCCCTCATTGATCTCACACGAGCAATGTTCAAAGTCTGTCTTGTCTTTTCATACAACCCAGAGAACAGGTGCAAAAAGTTGCCATAGGTGCGCTCAACGTGGCATGTGTTTAGTCTCAAAAGGACATCTGTGGTCTCCTAGAGCCTGGGATTTCCTCAATTTTAGGGCTCTTTCAAGTTAATAAACTATTGTGCCATTTTTATATAATTTCATTGGCTATAACTGCTTGAGACATTTACACAAAAGACTGAAATGAGGTTTTCCCTGCTAGTAGGCCCTACGGATGGCTACGAAATTCATAATTATAGTTTGATTTACACGAGCACGGAAAGTTGACGGAATACTCTTGGTGAACTATGTATAATATATACATTTGAGAGAGAGAGAGAGAGAGAGAGACCAAACAGTGGAGGTTTTACTAAACAACTTAGCAGTCAAAAGAAAAATACCTGAAACTTTCTGGATAAGAAATTCACAACATGATACTCTGAAATTCTCACCGATGATTAGACAAGTCTGAGAACCCTCGGTGCCTCTCCCCGGGAAGCACCGCCCTAACCGGTACCAGAGCGTCCTACACTCCGAGGCTGGCACCCAGGGAGGCGCTCACAGAACGCCGGGAGCCGTCCCACTCCGAGCTCCCGCCAGCGCCCCCGGCCTCGCCGCAGCGGGGCGAGCTCCCTCGGCAGCGCGCGCACCCCGACCCCAGCGCCGCCCCGGGCTCGAGCGGACCCGGTCCGCGGCCCTCCGCCCCAGGCTGCGTGGCGCTCCCGCCACCCGGGCCGGCGGCCCGCCGCAGCGCCGCTCCCACCGCGTCCCTCGCCCGGCCCAGGACGAAGTCTCGCTAGCAACTTCTGCCCGCCGCCAGGGCGCGCGGCGCAGCCAGAGTTTTCGGTGTCTTTCATTAACGGGACGCCGGACCGCGTCTGGCAGGAAGAGCAAAGGAACGCCATTCACCTGGTTCGCCCACCGCACCGCCCGGCCGGACGCGCTCGAACGCGGAGGCCGCGCCGGGCCGCACGGCGTCCCCGGGCCCCGCGCACAGCAGCCCCCGAAGCCCGCGCGCCGCGCTCTCCTCCTGCGCCTGCTGCCTGCGCAGCGCCACCTGCGCGGCCATGACGCGCTGGCGCTCGGCGATGAGGGCGCAGCGGGCGCACGCGCAGTCCCGCCAGCGGCACAGGCGCTTGTGGCCCTTGAGCGCCGACACCACGCCGTGGTTGCGGCAGCGCGCGCACTTGGGCGTCCGTGGGAAGCCGCCGCCCAGCGCCCTCTCCAGCCCGGGCGCCGGCGCGCAATCCGCGCCGCCGCGCAGGAACAGGCCAGGCGGCCGCAGGAAGGCAGCGGGCGCCGGGATCCCCGACGGCGCGGTCAGGGCGGGCGAGGCGGGCATGGGCGCCGAGGCGGGGTGCGCGCGGCCGCCGCCGCAGCTCCGCGCCCTCTCCATCCCCGCAGCGCTCGGCTGCCCGTCGTCCCCACGCACACCGACCACCCTGCGCGCCTCCCGTCCCAGGCAGGAGCCCCCGCGACCCGCGCGCGCTGCAGTCGCGCAGCCCGGAGGCGCCGGCTGAGGCGGCTTTTGACTGGGTCGCGCGGCTCGGGGCGCCCCGAGGGCGGGGGAGGGCGAGGCGTCCGCGACCCCGCCCAGGCGCGCGGAGCCGGCGGAGCCGGCGGAGCGGGCGGGGCGGGCCCGGGGGAGGGCGCGGGTCCCGGGCGGGCCGCGGAGCCCCCGCGGAGCTGCGAGCGCCGGCTGCGAAAGAAACGCTCCTCCCGGTCGTTTTCCCTGGAGTTCTTCAGTGCGTCTTTTTCTCAAGCAGCCTGCTCACCTACTGCCCTCCAAAATTAAGAACTGAAGAGCTCCTTTCTCCCTTTCCAACTCCTAACTTCGAAGATGTGGATTCGGAGTCCTCTTTTTTTTATTCCTTTCGCATAAAGACTGCATGACAGTGATATACTCCAAATTAGTGCGAAAGAGGCGGACTGAAAGACCGCAAAGCTGTTTTTGAAAACACACGTTGTTTCGAATGGGTCTTAGGAGGTCGTCTAAACAGTGGCTTAAATAGGGTAGTGATTGACATATTCTTATAATGCGTTCTATTTATTTATACATGCAATTTTAGATTATGCGTGTGTTGTGTTTTGAGATACTGGCGGTCTAAAGAAGTTATTATAAATCTCAGTAACTATTACAGGAAGCAACTGAGTTAACATTTCACAAATACTTCACATTTCTATTCCAAGGTATTGGGTAAGGACATTTGGGTGATTCTTTACATAGGCTATTAAAGTGAGTTATTGAAATATCTGCTTCATGACTTTAACGGTTAGAAAGCATCATATTAATTTCGAGCCAAAACAACATTTAAGGCAGAAAATTCATGGGGGTTTTTTTCCCTAATAAAAGGGAGAATCCGCGTTTTTGTCAGTTCTTCAATATAATACCCAGCTTCCTTGACAGGCAATTCGTATTCAGGCCTTATGCTGTCAGTTAGTCGTGATATTTAACATTCACAGAACAAGCAGGGCACACATTGCTAATCAATCTAAAAGTTCCAAGCACCACCACCACCACCCCTGCAGAGGTTTATCCTCCTCCCTAACCAATGGAAATGCCTTCCAAGGGCATAGAGAACCTGATCCAAGTACCCTTACACTTTCAGTCTGAGTCTTAAACTCTCAAGGTGATGATTACATGCAATCAAGATTTAGAACTACCATTCTCCTAGCCCAGGAATTCCAGCTGCTGTGGAAACTATCCACTCAAACATTTTTCCATGCCTCTATCTTTGCTTTAGCCATCCTTGCATAAAATCCGGAACTGACATCCACCACATGATAAAGGTGAGTTTTTCCTTCTTTCCCCACCCTCTAGACAAAATCTTGCTAAACTTGTGCTCTTCGTGCCTCAGCCTCCCAGAGTATAAGGATTACAGACCTGTGCAACCATCCCAGCCTACAGTTCTTAGGAAAGGACCCTCCATATGTGAAGTGTTTACCTAAAATGGAGTGGTACTTCTTTGGTTTTATTTGATTATTGATGCTATGTTATGACTATTGCAAGTGATACTGGTTTCTATCAAAAAGTGGTAAGTAAATAGATTTACGTAAAGTAGGTGCAATTTAAATGTCAGTGATGCAGATACTGTTCATACATATGGCAATGACACACATGCAGCTACATTATATTTAAAACTCTCAGTAAACTAAGAATAGCAAGAACTCCCTCACTCTTCAGCAAATTATGATTAACCAAATGAAGAAAAATTCCTTCCTGAGGTAAGGAAGAATTCATCGATGTTCATGCTAACCCACATCAACCTGAAATAGTGGTGTGTATGCTAGCCAGTGCTGTCAGACAAGAAAAATAAGGACATTCAAGTTGGAAAAGATGTCCTGAAAATCACTGAAGGTAACATGACCTTCTATAAGAAGGAGGAAGGGAGGGAGAGAGAGAGAGAGAGGAAAGAAAGAAAAGAAAAAAACCTGGAGAGGGGGAAAAAGAAAAAAAAAATCCTGAAACTAAGAAGTGATTTTTTTTTTTTAAGGAGTGTTTTTTGTTGTTGTTGTTGTTGTTGTTGTTTTTTCAGAGTGGGAAAATAAGAGGCCAGGAAGATAGCTCTGTGGTACAAGTGCCTGCCTGGCAAGTGCAAGGTCATGAGTTCAAACCCTGGTCCTGCCAAAAACAAACCAACAAACAAACAGAGTGGGAAGATACAAGATAGCCATACCAGCTTACTATATTTCTGTAATTGAAGTAAAGTCAAATAATCAGAAATGTAATTAAAGATAATCATTTATAATAACATTCAAAATACTTCAAAAGTTTAGAGATACTTTTAATAAAATGCCTAAAAATCATGCTTACAGAAATTAAAGAAATGAAGAATAATGTTCCTAGTCAGAGAATGCAACACTGTCAAGATGGCAATTCTAGTTAAATTGATCTGAAGATCAATGTTGTCACCCACTGAAAAAACTATAACTGGTGTTTTTTGTAAAAATTATCAATCTCATCCTGAAATTCTTATGGAAATGCAAAGAAAGAAATTGGATAGTCAATATTTTTGAAAAAAAAATTAAGTTGCAAACTTATGGCTATTTGATGAACTATTGTAAAGTTTCAGTAATCAAAACAGTACTATATTAGTGTAAAAACAATAAAATCAACCAATGTGACAGAGTAGTAAGTCTAAGCATCTTCCTACACATAAATATACAATAGATTTTTAGATGAAAGTATAGAAACATTCCAGTATAATGTAGAATGTGGTTCAAGCAAAGATTTTACAGTACAAAAATGGTAGGGATAAAAGATCAAAGGGCTGGTGAGATGGCTCAGCAGTCTAAAGCATCTCCTTAAGCAAGCTTAGGCAACCACAAGGACCGAGGTTCAATCCCCAGCACCACATGCTGCGCCAGTGCCTCCCCCAGAGCAGGCTGAGCTGGCCATAACATGAAAAATAAAATAATTTTAAAAATAAAAGATATAGAAAGGATAGTTTTTCCCAACAAAATTTCATAGAACAATTTGACAACTCTATACAAAAAAAGAAAAAAAAAAAAAACTGGTCCATAATTTACATCTCAGAAAAGCTGGCTTGTTGTGGAGTAGAGGCCCTCATGTAAACTCATAAATCATCTTGAGTTGGATAAACATTTCTTAGGCACAACATCAAAACTATGACTCATAAAAAGAACAGATAAGTTGTACTTGATAAAAATTACGTACATCTCTACTTGAAAAGGTACTGTTAAGAGAATGAAAAAATCATACAATGACTTTGAAGACATCATTGTAACACACTTTGCTGTTAAAGGATTTGTAAACAGAATGTGCAAAGAACCTTGAAAATTCAATCAGAAAGCAAATTATCTGGCTCTATGAATGGTCAAGAAAGTTCAATACACATGTCATCAGGGAAGCTGTGAGGACGGGGCAGGGGAGAAGCCAAAGGTGCTGCACTTCACTCCA
The DNA here is from genome assembly GCA_004027025.1 of Myocastor coypus. NCBI lineage: Eukaryota > Metazoa > Chordata > Mammalia > Rodentia > Myocastoridae > Myocastor > Myocastor coypus. Next base: position 81,108 of record PVJA010004315.1, read on the forward strand.
CACTAGAGAAAACAAACCTACCAAGCAATGTTATCATTCATCTACTGTAATAGCTAAGAATAACAGGGACCATTCCAAGAAAAAGACTACATGATCCAGCCATCCCCGTCCCCAGTTTCCTCAAGAAAAGTAAAGTCCCAGACAAACACAAATTTTCATAAAAGCTCCCTTTTAAAATAACTGTATAGGAGAAAAAACCAAGGGTTAATCATTAGATGAATGGATAAACTGTGACATTCATTTAGTGATACAGTATTTAGTAGTAAAAAGATATTACTAGCACATAATATAAGATGTATGTGATCAATAATTATTCTGAAAGAAAAAATGTCTTCTATATGATTTAAAATGCATGAAACACTAGACATATGTAGGAGCAGAAAACTCACCATCAGAACTTTCCTGGAACAAGCTATAGAGGAGCAAGGGAAGATGGTCAAGCAGGATTACAAAAGATAATAAAAAAGATGCTTTCATAGTTTTATAGTTTGTGTCTAGTTGTCCCCCTAAAGCCTCATGTTGTGATGGGACATGGACTTCTAGAATTTGAGATTAACTCATGACCCACTGGGATTATAGGTCATCCAAGGGTGAGATTATGGGTCTGTGTACTGCTAGGATTATGGTGTGGTCTGAGGTGGATATCCTGAGACAGGCAGCCTGAATGTAGTATAAGAGAGACAGGCCCTCTGTTGCTTTTGTTGCCATTGCTGCTGTTCCACCACCATGAACTTCTGCTCTCTTCCCTATGCCCCTCTGCCTTGGAGCCAGCTGAGTATGGACTGAAACTTCCAGTAACTGTGAGCTAAATCTTTCCTTCATTTTGGGTGTCAGCAAAGAAAGAAGAGTAACTGAGACACAGGAAGACTATATTGATTATTTAAATTATGGAAATGGTCTTGCTTACATATGTGTATGCCAAAATTTATCAAGTTCTGTACACTAAGTGCACGCTGCTTAGCCAGCTGTCATAGTACACGCCTATAATCCTCACCCTCTGGGAGGCTGAAGCAAGAGGACTGCAAGTTTCAGCCCAGCTGGGTGGGCAGTTCAGAAATTGACAAGATTGTAAAAAGAAGAAAATGGACTGGGTTGTAGTCCGGTGTGAAGATGCCGGGTTCAATCCCCAGTAACCCCCACCCCTCAAACACACACACACACACACACACACACACACACACACACACACACACACACACACTTACTTACAATCTATTATAAATCAATTGTGAGATCTTACAAAGCTATTATAAAATGTAAAACCTTTGTTTCCTTTAAAAGATAGAAACGGAATAACACAAAGGAAAACTGAGGAAAAATAATCTTGGCACAGAAAACTAGCAATGATGAGCACTTTCACTTCTACTCAGATACACTGCAAAAAGCCTGGCTCTCTTCCCCTCTGTCCCCACTCCCTTATTTTCCTTCTTCCTCTCCTCACCCCTCCACGAGCCTCCCCACTCCTCTTCCATTATCTTTTCCTAACAGCATCACTGTTTCCTCTTCTTCTCAGAGTGCGTGTCCTTCTTTATTCCTTTCTACCTATGGAGCAGCAATAGAATAGCATGACTTCCCTCATAAGTTCCTTTGGGAAATTGCTAACAACTGTAATTTAACAGTAGCAACAGTTTCATCAAACAGAAAGGTGACATTAATTAAACTGTGTGCAAGTATTACATATTATTTCCAATTTTATTGTGAAAGAAGTAAAAATATAATTTGATAGAAAAGCATTTGAGTATAAAGGAAGAAAGCTTGTAAATATAATACAAGCTTTTTTCATTTATTCCTACTTCAAGTCCTCATCTAACCTTTACTTGTGGACTCAGTTGAGATGTTTTACTCCTTTTGGTCAGTCCTACTAGCCATTTAACATAGAGGAGTGGAGTTACAGTATAAATCTACCCATCTCTGATACAGAGTAACCATTAGATATTGGGCAAAAATCATTTACCCACTCAACTTCACTTTCCCTGTTGGCCAGTGAAAACATTGTCATCTCCAAGGTCCTAGGCTTTGAGGTCTGTGGTTTATTTTATCTGTCAAATTTGGATGAAGTTATTTCTCAACCATGTTCGCAATACCTAAAGAATCTCATTCCTAACCCCCACCCCAAGCCTCAGTCAAGGCCTCACTCCAGCTTCATAAATTCAACTCCAACTGCAAATATTCTAATTCTCCATGTATAAATTATCTTAACTAAGTTTATGCCTGAGATGAGGCCCTATTTAAGACAAAACATCCACCCTGACTCCTCTTTTCTTTCTTCCTCATAGATTTTCTGGAAAGCTTTCATGCTAATTTTACCATGACTTGTAAAAATAGTTCTGTCTCTACAATCTGTAATCAAATGTTAAGAAATAGCCGTCAGATGTTTTTGCACTTGATTACTGTTCAATTTCTAGATCACTTGCCAAATACTATACTGCTTTGATGTGGGTAAGATTATTATACAAGGTATAGACAACCTTAGGAAAATGAAAGGGGTCCTAGGCTAAAAGAAAGTCTGTCTGTGTTATATAATTAAGTCCACAAGCAAAATTCCACAGAAAACGAGCCCTGATTGCAACGGATATAAGTTTGGAAAAACAGAAAGATGGTGGAATATCCTTAACTTCTTTATAATGAAACGGTAAAGAATATGAACTTAGTTTGCTAGCAGGTTTTACATGAGCACTAGGGATGTAGAAAGAAAAGCTCTATATTGCCTATGTTTTCAACAAAAGACATGGACAGACATGGACAATTCACTCATCTATTTAGTCCAAGTTATCTCAGAGTCTAATTTGGAAGATATTAAAGTCAGTGTGGGGGGAATTTTGAACTGAAATTGCCTTTTCCTGGGTTTCTCTTAGGTATGTGAGAGACCACACTCAGCAGGATGGCATAGACTTCAGTTTGTTGACATAACTCATCAAATGGCTAGGCTTTCTGGATCAATGTTGGGAAGGACCTTTGCTGAGAAATGTTAGCCCACAAGGGCCAGTTTCTCCCAGTAAACATATTCTCATGGCAATAAATGAGGCAGGGAAGAGATTCTTCATTGAATCCAAGCTGCAATTAACCAGAGCACTCTGCATTTTAGGAAATGGAACTTCTTTGGAGGGTGTCATTTCTGATCCCTTGCTCTGAGAGGACTAGAAGGTCACTGAAGCTCTGGGACACAGAGTGTGAACTAGAGAAAATGTTTTTGTTTGTTTGTTGGGGTGTGGTAGGAAGATACAACGTTAATGATTAAACTAAACTGTATTGCATTTGTTTACATTTAAGGTGTTAATGTGAAAATATGTCCCACTTTCAAAAACTTTTTTATTTGTATATATTTGCACTTCATTTATTTTGCATTAGTATATATTCTGCCATATTTCTATCATCTTTCTTTTCCCCCTCCTCCCTTCTCCAGTTCTCCCATCACCTTTTTCATACTTATTGATATTATTTTTTCTTAGCTCATGTTATATTCTGTAATGCTTACTTAATTGGGATTATTCAGTTCCAATACAAAGCATATATTTATATCCTTATTTTTCCTTCCCTCCTTCTCATGCTTCACCCTTTTCTGTTTAGGCTACTTCTCTACTGCAAGAGGTCTATCCCTTTTTCCCCTTCTGTCTCTCCTTTATCCGTTTTTTCGTACCTTGCCTCACTTGGATGACAGATACCACACAGTATTTAAGCTTCTGTGTCTGGAATACTTCACTCAACGCTATATTTTTAGGTGAATGCATTTTCCTACAAATATCTCAAACATCATTCTTTATAGCCATGTAGTATTCCATTAAACATAAATACTACATTTTTCATTATCAATGTCTTTTGATAGGTACCCAGACTGTCCCTAGGGTTTACTTATCACAAACTGTGTTGCAGAGCTGAAGAGATAGCTCAGTAGAATAAGCACTTGCCTGGCAAGCGCAAGGGCCTGAGTCCAATCCCCAGTTCAAGAAAAAAAAAACTGTTGCTATAAACATTGGTATGCAGGTATTGCTGTAGTACTTATTTTAGCTCTGTGGGGACAATACCTACCAGAGGAATAGTTAAATCCTATGGAAATTCTAATGTCACTTGGGTCAAAAATCTACATACTGATTTCCATAATGGTTGTAATAGCTTTCACTTCCACCAACAATGTAAGAGGATTATTTTTTCACTACAGCCATGCCAGTATTTGTAATTGCTTAATTTCATAATTGCCATTCTTCCAGGAACAAGATGGTATCCATGTCGTTTTAATTTAGTTTGTTTTAATTAAGTGGCCAGACATGGTTGAACAGCTGTTTTTTGGGGTTTTTTTTTCATGTATTTATTGACCATTTTATTTCTTCCTCTATAAAATACCTGTTCATTTCTCTTGCCCTATTACCGAGGTCTTTAATTTGGGGTGGTTTATTTATTTATTTTTAATTCTTTCTACATTATAAATATTAATCTTCTGAGAAGTGGCTGGCAAAAATTTTTTACATTCTGTAGGTTTCTTGTTCTTTTTCTCTACAGAAGCTTTTTATTCTGACATAACCACATTTGTTGATTTTAGTGCTGTTTCTTGTATAACTGTTTAGAAATTCCCTTTTTACACATGTCTATTGTTTTACCTGTTTTATCTTCCAGTAGGTTTAATATTTCTATTTTAATATTTAGATTTTTTTCCACTTTTATTTTTATTTAGTATAAGATGAGAGATAAGGTTCCAGTTTCAATTAAGAAGGGTTTTTGTTTGTTTGTTTTATGTTTTATAAGCTATAAATTTTATTTAATGCCTTATAAGGATTTTTGCTCACATTAAAGATCTTAAATGTATTCATATGCAACTAAAAAGAAAGGTGACAGAGACCTACTATTCTTCTGTCCATCCTTTTCTAAATGCTCATAGACAGTAGACATTAAAACTATCTTGAAAATGAAGAAGAGATGTTGCAGAACTTACAAGATTACCAAATGGAAACTTATATGAACTTTTTCTCTCTCATGGTGTGATATTTTTTAGAAATAATTTCCAATGTAGTAAAATTTAATCTTTTTTCTCTTTTGCCTCTGTGAAGTTTCATATAAGCTAAAGTATGATTTAAAGTACAGTTTGTTATTTCTTTTTTTAATGCTAAGTAAAGCATTTGGGGACAATTTTTTTTCTTAAAGGAAAAATTCTATGATACAATACGATTACAACTTTCATGCCGCTGTATTCCAGAATTTTTCCAAATATTTAGGTCTAAGAACATTAATTGCTTATAAATATGATGTATTACTCTATTAATACATTTGCTTTTATATTTTGCTACATATAAAAATACTAAAATTATAATACAGATAGTCTACATTTTTAAAACCTGTTTGCAAATATCAACTCTAATAGCTACCTAACTTCCCACCATTTAATCAAACTATAATGACCCAGTTCTAGTGTGGGATTTTTATCCTGCTGCACTTTTTTTCCTGTTTTTAATGAGAAAGGAATGAATGTATGAGCATAAGACACTTGATAGAAGTCAAAGTATGCCATTAGAATATATGTACTTATAAATACAAATGCTGATTCAAAAGTTATAAATAATTTGAAGTTTTTGCGTTATGTCGATAATTTTTTCCTTAAAAAAGTTATATGAATTTCAGTTATAATTTGTGGCTCATTTCATCATCATCTCTTATGTTCTCTATATTTTTCTTAAATGACAGCGCTTTTCTTGCTAGGAAACGGGTGCTACCTTCTTTACAGATAATGATGATAACCTAAATATTCCACTGGGAAAATAATTCTACAATGTTTTAGTTGCTAGAAAGATAATCACCACTTTGCAATCTCTGAGTACAATGAGGGAGTTGAAGCAAAATGTGTCAAGGTTTCCAGAACATGTAGCGTGATGGTGAAATCGCAGAGTACTATGAAATACCTGATTTAAGTGGTTCTTGAAAAAGAGTGCTTGAGGCCGGGCGTGGTGGCTCACGCCTGTAATCCCAGCACTCGGGAGGCTGGGGCAGGAGGATTGGCGCGAGTTCGAGACCAGCCTGGGCTACAAAAGTGAGCTCAAGGCCAGCCTCAACTGCATAGTGAGACCCTGTCTCAAAAAGA